>JAAGVU020000044.1:1554610-1595196 GCA_011763525.2 Mormyrus iriodes | reverse complement strand
CCATCTACCAGTCTACCCCCCGGGTTTTCCAGGCGCTGAATATCAGGATGGCGATGATGTCATATGCTCCCCACTCTGCTCCAGGTGGTAGTGAAGAACGCTCACATGGCGGTGGGTTCCCTCACCATCAACGAAGAGAGGTCGGAGGTCATTGACTTCTCCGTGCCATTCATAGAGACTGGCATCAGCGTCATGGTCTCCCGCAGCAATGGGACGGTCTCTCCCTCTGCTTTCTTGGGTTCGAGCCAATCTTCCATTTTATCCTTTTCATAAAGTCGTCAAGCATTTTTTACAGCACAGAATATATGCAGCTGCCTTGAAATGAGTATTTCTGTTTGCCCCCCCCGTCTCTCTCAGAGCCCTTCAGTGCGGATGTGTGGGTGATGATGTTTGTGATGCTGCTGCTGGTGTCAGCGGTCGCCGTCTTCGTGTTCGAGTATTTCAGCCCGGTCGGGTACAACCGCTGTCTGGCAGATGGCAGAGGTGAGGGGGGCCACCAGGGAGATGCCCATCCAGGGCCTTATGCTAAAATTTGTCCATCCATCCATTCATCCATCCATAAACACTCACTATGGCCAATTCAGGCACAAACTGACCAAACGACATGTCTGTAGACTGCGGCAAGAAACCTGATTACCAGGAGGTTTTGGCCTGAGCTTTTAGACAAGTATTTCTCAAACTGGCCCTTGGGGACCCCCACAGTAGAGCAAAAATGTAGACTCTCTGGCAGGGAGCAGGGAGAGAGCAAAAACATGGACCGTCTGGAGGTCCCTGAGGGCCAGGTTGAGAAACACTGTTATAAACTTCTGTACCTGATTTGTTTTTCCTTTTTCATTTAGTTACACTAATTTTCCCTTTATTTCATTAAATTCAGCCAATATGTTATTCTGTATTATTTATATTCCCAACGTTGCTGTGCCCAGAGCTCTTATTCACCTTTGTTTTGTTTACGTGTCCAGGTTCATACATTAAGTTTCCTCCAAGCGTAACAATGTATTAAATCAATGTTTTCCAATCTGGTCTTTGGGACAGTCCATGTTTTAGGAGCTGGGAGGGAGCAAAAATGTGGACTTTCTGGCAGGGAGCTGGGAAGGAGCAAAAATGTGGACTACCTGGCAGGGAGCTGGGAGGGAGCAAAAACATGGGCGGGCTGTGCATTCTCGAGGACTGGGTTGGGAAGCACTGTTCTAAATGAATGCTGGATCTGAACAGACGTGCCTGTTGTGCATGTTATTAAAACTGCTCTCTGGACAATACAGAAAGCTTAATTAGTTGGTTTGAATCACTGTGTGCAGATTTTCAGTTTATTCTGTGCCCTCCCCACTCCCCCGCCTCCAGAAGGACCCGTTCCACTTAAACGCAGCGGGACCACCGGAGCTCAGTGGTGGGGCACCTCAGAGTTAAAGGACAGGTCCAGGGGGGGGGCTGTAGGCCAGAGTTTGCTCTGCAACTTCTCCTGCAATCCATTGTTTATCTTTTGTTTCCCTGTGTGGCTCTTTGTTTTGTTCTGAAGCTGATTTCGCTCAGCAGTCTAAGCCTATATGCCTGCGATCGGTAGGTCTGTGGGCCCTTGAGCAAGGCCCTTAACCCCCAGCCCCATGGGCACTGCTGCGGGTGGCCGCCCTTCACTGCCAAGCTTGCTGTCACCTACATGTATCTGTGTGTCATGGTGAGCAAGATGGGGTAGGTGAAAAGAGAATTTCCCCTCAAGGATTAGTAAAATGTAATTATTATTATTTTGTGTTGCATCATGGGTACTGGACCGTCATGCACCATGCTGGCCCCACAACCCCCTTTATTCTACTGTTTCACGGTGTGGCGTCTCTGACGTAAGCTGGATACAGTAATCACGACAATGCGATTCACTCCTCGCTCTCGCTGCCTGACCCCCTCCCACCCACCCAGAGCCGGGCGGCCCATCATTCACCATCGGCAAGGCCATCTGGCTGCTCTGGGGCCTGGTGTTCAACAACTCCGTCCCCGTTCAGAACCCCAGAGGAACCACTAGCAAGATCATGGTCTCCGTCTGGGCCTTCTTCGCCGTCATCTTCCTGGCCAGCTACACGGCCAACCTGGCCGCTTTCATGATCCAGGAGGAGTACGTGGACCAGGTGTCCGGGCTCAGTGACAAAAAGGTACAGCCGTCCCCGGCGGCCTTCCCCGAGGGCTTGCCCCCCCCCCCCCATGCTGACCGGTTACTGTGCTACACCTGTGCCTCCCCCGTGGTGATTTGGCACATTTGGAACGAAGGGAGTCCAAGTCTGTTTGACTGAAAGCAAAGCAATAATTAACCTAATGCTTCGTTACCATGCAGTACATGCATGTCAGCCATCAGATGCAACTCCTGTCACCATGGTGTTTCTGCTGCATGTGGGTGTCATGTGACCAGACTCCGCCTCCCCCCCATTATTCCTGACAGTTTTCTGCGAAAGCCCTCAAGATGTCCCCTTTCTAACTAACTCCAGTCCTAACCTCCCTGCACGCCCGCAGTTCCAGAGGCCGAATGACTTCTCGCCACCGTTCCGCTTCGGCACGGTCCCCAATGGAAGCACGGAGAGGAACATCAGGAACAATTACAAAGAGATGCACACCTACATGGTTAAGTTCCACCAGAAGAACGTGGATGAGGCACTGTATAGCCTGAAGACTGGGTGAGTGGCCCCGGGGACCCGGGAAGCAGGGCTGAGAGTATGGCCCCCCTGGGGGTGGGGCTACGGTAGGAATAGCTGGCTGTCCTTTGATATGCCTGTAGCTGCGATCCCTAGTACTGATTAGGAGGTCATCTGGCACCCATAAATCCAGACCGTGTCACATCAATAGGTCACAGAAAAATTAAGAATCAAGCAGTGAAAATTATTCAGAAGTTATTGGTATAGAGTTCTGTTGTCAATCATTACAATCTTATTTTACACACCCCTGCCGACCCTCCAGCAAGCTGGACGCCTTCATATACGACGCAGCCGTGCTGAACTACATGGCCGGCAGGGATGAAGGCTGTAAGCTGGTCACCATCGGCAGCGGGTACATCTTCGCCACCACGGGCTACGGCATCGCGATTCAGAAGGACTCGGGCTGGAAGAGGCAGGTGGATCTGGCCATCCTGCAGCTGTTCGGAGACGGTAAAGCTTCCATGACCCAGAGCCTACGCTTCACTCCGCCACATAAAGCTTGTTTCAGGCCGGCCATAAATACACATAACGTTGATTTGACGTGTGAGTGTGCGTAGCGTCTCTGAAACGTGCCGGGGGATATCACGTTTGATCTCGTTTATTACTTTTGCCGCCTGTCTGTAAGTGGCTGAAGTCCTCTGGCTCGTTTGGTGGATTGATTCTGGCATGGCCAAAGAGAATCAAGTCACGGCCCCTGTTTACCTTTGCAGGACTTTGATGCAAGCCGCAGCAGGCAGGCCGCCCTACTGGGGCGGCCCGAGATGCTGCCTGCCCCCTCTTTAGCCGTTGTTTATTCTTGTTTGTTTTCCATTTTATATTTTCAGCAGCAAAAGGTGAGGGCAGACCTAGTTAATTTGTGGTGCATCGTATAAATATTGTGAGAATTTAAGTTCAGGCCTGTCCTAGGTCCTTGTACGCTGACACTTCAAACCAGGGCACTGTCACTGTTGGTGCCTCTAGTCTGTGTGTGTGCATTTTGTTTGTGTGTGAATGTGGGTCAGTTCAGAGTTTAAGCCCACTATGTACCACGTGCGTCTGTCTGTATTTGGGTCATAGTTTGGTTTCAGCCCAGTCCTCATTATGTACAGTATTTGTGTGGTTTTGAAACGTGCCTGATAAATGTGTGTGTGGCCACTGCGTGTGTGCCTTCACCTTCTCCAGCGAATGTGGGGCAGAGTGAGGTGTCTCAGGCCTTCACCGTAAGTGATCTTCAGTCCTCCTGGAATTTCAAAGTCACTTCGACACACTCGGACATGCACACACTCACCACGACCTACTTTAGCGACACTGCTGTGCAGGCACGCACTCCTCAAGAGCGAGCAGGACATGGGCAGGCGAGACGTCGGTGCTTCAGGAGTAGGGTAAGGGGCAGTCAGTGAGGGACATGGGTGGTTGGTATCCCAGAAGAATCAAGAACAATCTCCCCTGCCTTGACTAAACATATACAAAAATATATTAATGAGACATCAAGCGTTGTCTTTTATTAAATCACTGTAACAGGTGTTTTGAATGAAATGCTAAACTTTAGCCCCGTCATCTCCTTTGTTCTTTATTTAACTCCCCATGATTTTCTTCTTTTCAACCTTGAGGTTGAGGGAGCCTCTTGAGTGAGGCTCCCTCAATAATTAACAATTATCTGCATCTCCCTCACCCCCCCCATCTATCCTGCCTTTGTTCTCCCTCCACCAAGGTGAAATGGAGGAACTGGAGGCACTTTGGCTGACTGGCATCTGCCACCATGAGAAGAACGAGGTGATGAGCAGCCAGCTGGACATCGACAACATGGCGGGGGTCTTCTACATGCTGGGGGCGGCCATGGCGCTCTCGCTCATCACCTTCATCTGTGAGCACCTCTTCTACTGGCAGCTGCGCTTCTGCTTCATGGGGGTCTGCTCCGGCAAGCCCGGCATCACATACTCCATTAGCAGGGTGAGTAGGAGCAGGACCCCAGGGGTGGCTGTTTAACTGCCTGTTTTCCTGTAGTCTCAGAAATGGGGAAGAAAGAGCCTCACGTCCCGCTGATTTAATCAACATGTGAGGAGGACCTCCAAGGTGGCTAATTCACTGCCTGATTTTCTGTATTCTAAGAATGAAGGACGGAAAATCCTACC
Source organism: Mormyrus iriodes (assembly GCA_011763525.2). NCBI lineage: Eukaryota > Metazoa > Chordata > Actinopteri > Osteoglossiformes > Mormyridae > Mormyrus > Mormyrus iriodes. The sequence continues at coordinate 1,590,416 of JAAGVU020000044.1, read as the reverse complement.
ATATTCCTTCAGCATGGCATATACAGGTGTACCTCCAAGGTGCCTGTGTTACTTTCTGATATCCTTTCCCAAAACAGATGGCTCTCCTTGTCACCATCTTTTTTATTTCTGGTTTATTATTAAGTTTCTTCACTTTCATCAAGTTAAAATTAACCCGACCTTGAATAAGAGTATACAGCTGCCTGAGTGTGGGGGTCATTGTACTTTAAGTAGTTTGCCTTTGCCTCCAAAGATGACGTCAGAGGTTAGACGCGGCAGGATCCAGCTCGGTGTGTGGGCTTAGCAGATTGTCAGATCCCGGTTTTATTCTTGCTCTTTCAGGGAAACAAATAACCCCACTTTAATGAGGTGTTTACATAAGTGCTTGCACCAAAGTATGCTTCTAGTCACAGTAAATATTTGCTCCACGCTTGGCCAAACCCAGCGTCGTACTTCGGGTTGGAATACCCGCAGAAACGGTGACGGAGATCAGTCACACTCGGTTGGTTTCTTCCCGAGTACTTCCTCATAGTCCGAGGCTCTTCTTGGCGCTGACGCCATGGTGCCGACTCTGTTGACATTTGGAACATGACTCTGAACGCGTCGCACCACCAGGCGACTTCCGCTGGGGCTGCTGTGATTTACATGCATGGGAATGTGCACCTTGTGCAATGGATCATTGCGACATCATGTAGCAACGCACCAGATGTCTGTAGCAGGGCCCACCTACTGCGTGCTGCTACTTCTTCCACACCTTATGTCTCTTTGGCCTGCTCGTACACCTGGACCTGTGCCCCCGGGGAGTTAATTCTGCGAGACTCTAGCCGAGATCTCTCTCTCTCTCTCTCTCTCTCTCGCTCGCTCGATGGCATCGCCCGTTGCCGGAGGAAGGGCTGAAACGACACATTAATACCTTCCCTGAATCAAACTGCCCGCAGAGAGAAACCGGAGCAGTATAAGGGAAGAGCAGCGAAAGCAAAGTGGCACAGCAAAATATTAAACAATAAGATCCTGGGGAAAACAATGTTATATTTTTATGCAGGCCAGAGATCAGCGCAGCTGAACAGCCTAAAGTGGAAAGATGGCTGGGGGGTGGAGGGGGAGGGGGACATGCAGACTAGCAGTCAAAGGAAGCCTTAGATATAAACATGAGTGATGCACAATAAAAGATATGGGGGGACAGAAACTATGCCATGGCCAAGTGTGGGGAGGATGAGTGAAAAAGGACAAATTTGCTTGGTAAGACTGTGAATTGAATGGTAATAAACCCCCCCCAGCATCCCCACAAGTCAACTTTGACCTTTACTTTGTTTGCTTCGTATCGTCTGCTGAAGAACGGAGTATTTCTTTTATCCGTCTCTCTGTCACGCACCGTTGATTTATGTCTTATGCGTTACTGTCCGCCGTTGAAAGTGAATGTCCTCCCGTCATTTACCCTGACAATCTCTTTGTGTCGTCTTCTCCACTCGAGTTTTGTACCGTGACGTGGGCTTGACGGCTCGGTATTAAAGCCCCTATTGTTCTCATGTATCTTAATCACATTGATTAAGTTCCAGGCAAGTCCCACCAATCTCTCATGTTCCTGTCCCCAGTCTTTCTTTGCCAAGTTTGCATTAGTCACATGTTTTGGACGTACTTCATATATTCCGATGTGTCATCGGTTGGGAATACATATATTCCTCTAGTCTCTCTCTTGACCCCTCCGTGCGTCCCCACCTACAGGAAATCTACAGCTGCATCCACGGTGTCCAGATCGAGGAGACGAAGTCGCCTATGAACTCACCCTCAGCCACCATGAACAACACGCACTCCAACATCATGCGGCTTCTGCGAACAGCCAAGAATATGGCCTCGCTCTCGGGGGTCAATGGCTCGCCACACAGCGCGTTAGACTTCATCCGCCGTGAATCATCTGTCTACGACATCTCGGAGCACCGGCGCAGCCTGGCTGGCCACTCAGACTGCAAGCCACCCTACCTGGCCGAGGACAACATGTTTAGTGACTACATCAGCGAGGTGGAGAGGACGTTTGGGAACCTGCAGTTAAAGGACAGCAATCTGTACCAAGACCACTATCTGCACCACTATCCGGGTTCGGGGTCCGGGCTAGCTTTGGGCATGTCCGGGCCCCCACCCAATAGACCACATAGTCTAGGGAGCGCAAGCTCATTGGAAGGTGGCATGTTCGACTGCGACAGTCTAGGGGGTGGGGTGGCCCCGATTTTCACCACTCAACCTCGACCTTCTCTGACACATAGAAACAATAGTAAGTTTGACCTGATTGCAGGCCAGACCCCATCCTCCAGTCAAGGGTTTAAGCAAGGATTGGCAGACCTTTATGGGAAATTCTCTTTCAAAGGTGCAGCCTCCAGCTCTGGGTTTATTGCGGGACCCGACCGGTACTGTGGGGGAGGATTCGGTGGGGGCGGTGATGACGGGAACATTCGGTCGGACGTGTCAGACATTTCCACGCACACGGTGACCTACGGCAACCTGGAAGGGAACGCCAAGAAACGCAAGCAGTATCGGGACAGCCTGAAGAAGAGGCCTGCCTCGGCTAAATCGAGACGGGAGCTGGATGAGATCGAGCTTGGGTACAGGAGGCGGCCCCACCACTCTGCACACCACCACTACCATGGGTCCCAGGCCCACCGCTCGGCCTCCCCACCCCTGTTTCCATTGGACCGAAAGTCCCAAAGAGGTACCGGAGGTGCCGGTGGTAACTGCTCCTCTTATATGTTCCGTGACAAAGAGGGCTTAAGGGACTTCTACTTGGACCAGTTTCGTCCAAAGGAAGGGGTGCCTCAGTGGGAGCACGTGGATTTGACTGATGGTCCCGGAGGTGGTGGGGGAGGCCTGGTGAGTGGAGGAGCTGGGTGCGGTGCTGGTGGTGTGCCCGGAGCGGGGGGCAACTGTACCAGTCTGGTGCCGGTGGATGACTTTATGAAAGGCAAAGGCAAGAAGCCGGATTGTAAGAGCGGGGTGGTGGGTGGAGTGAACCCAGGTGCCTCTGGTCCACAGACTGTCCCAGGGGTCACCAGCGGAGGGCTGGCTGGAGGGGATTGGGAATGCAGGAACTGCCGTGCCAGCGGTGCAGGCGTCAAGCAGATGTCCTTACATGGGGGTGGGGTAAGTGGGGGCGGAGTGTATTCAGGAGGACCCGGAGTAGGCAGCTGCGGGACCTCAGTGGGCGGAGTAGTGGGAGGTAACAGTCGTCCAAGTTCGGCCACTTGCATGCGGTGTGAAGCCTGCAAGAAGACAAGCAACTTGTATGACATCAGTGAGGACAATAACCACCTTTTGGAACAACTTGGTGGAGGAATGGGAGGTGCAGGAGCTGGGGGGGTACAGTCACAGACCCAAGCCCAGCGGAGAAAATCTGGGCTGGGCGGCAAGGCCTTGCGGCGACAACACTCATATGACACCTTCGTAGACCTGCAGAAAGAGGAGGCTGGCGGGGTTGGGGTCATAGGGGGAGTGGGCATGGGGGGTATGGGAGGTGGAGGCGCGGGGGGGATGATGCCCCCACCCAGGAGTGTGAGCCTGAAAGACAAAGATCGTTTTGCGGAGGGCGGGAGTCCATACGCCCACATGTTTGAGCGACACGGAGGATCGGAAAGAGACCAAGACAGAGATCCGCTCTTCTTTGGTGGGGAGAGGGCGAAGGGGGCCTCCCCCTTTGGGCTGTTCCGGGGGGGTGAGGGAGGCCTGCATCGTCGGTCGGTGGGGGAGAGAGACAGCAGGGATAGGGAGATGGAGATGATGGGAGGTGGAGGTGGTGGCGGGGCGTATTCCTTGTCTAAATCCCTCTACCCTGACAAGGTGAACCAAAATCCCTTTATCCCTACCTTTGGGGATGACCAGTGCCTCCTTCATGGAGCCAAATCGTACTACATAAAGAAGCAGCAACAGCAACAGCAGCAGCAGCAGCTCATGCAGGGTGGCCGGAGTGACTTCAGGGGTTCCATGGGCGTGACTTCCTTCCTGCCCGCGTCTGCCACAGCCGGGGTGATGGCCAACGTGGCCCCCAGGTTCCCCAAGGAGCTGTGCCTTGGTGGGGTGGGTGGTGGCCTGGGGAACCACCTCGGGGGCCCCAGCAACAACAAGCTGCTGCCCTCCAGGGACGGGCTGAGCTTGGGCCAGGTACAGAGGTCCTTCAACAGCTCCAGCAATGGGCACGTGTATGAGAAGCTGTCCAGCATTGAGTCTGATGTGTGAGGGGGCTGGGGCGGGGGGGAGGGACTCGGTTTGGGGTGGCAGGAGGACAGTAACCACCACCGTCAAAAAAACCACAGAGTGAGAATCATGGGATGGGGGGGCAGGATAGAGTGTTTGTGAAGAAAAGCAGGATTCGATGGAAAACGAGAAGAGAGAGCAGTCTGTTGCAGAGGGGCCAGGGGACTTCTTAGCTTCTGACGTGGGATTAGCTGAGAAGAAAGCCGGAATATGGACGGCTGAGATTTCCGTCTGCCTCCAGGGTTGCTTGGCCTCCACTTCCGATAGAGAACAAGAAATGCCGTCCTGACATTGCAGAAGAGCCTTGAGTGTCGCCAGCCAGGAGAACGCCGAAAAAGGGCTGTATGGACAACACACGGAGAAATGGGAGCCTCGGTGTCGCACCGCCGAATTCAAAGCCAGACAGCAGATAAAAGTGAGGAAATCAAGGGGGGGGCACGTGATCAAAATGGTCTCTCAGGCAGAAGTTAACAGCTCTAGAGAAATTTGTTTAATCTGCACATCCATCGATACCTCTGTTCTTTATCCTTTACACCAAAACAAGCGTCACTGGTCGTTGTTTGTTATAAAAATACAATCATTAATGGAAATAATTCTTACTAATTCATGCTGAAGCGACAGGGTAAAGCAACAATAATGCTAATTGTGAATAGTGAGGATCGTACTGATGTTCATAATAATGCTTAAGGTTGATTTTGAAGACTTTATTCCATTTGGTATTTCTTGCTGTTTGTTAGCTGACGACTGCGGGAAGCTCAGTGTCTAATTAAACGAGGCGACTGGAAGACAGAGAAAGCGATTAAGTTTTCTGCTTTGTTTTTATGATATCCATGCGCATCCGTTTGAAGTCTTCGAACAATGTGAAAGGTGAAAGATATGCACAGCACAAACAGCACATCGAGGCATTGTGTGGGACGTCCCCTTTCTGGCATTTTGACATGTATTTCGACATATTTGTGAAATGCTTAAAGGGGTGTCTTGCTATAGGATTTTTGAGTAGGATGTGCCTTATGGAAATTCAGAAGGTGGTATAAAAGCGCTGAACTTCTGAGCGGCATGATGGTCATTATAACTGTTAAACACCTTGTCTGAGAATATTTGGCTGAATGGGTTTGCAGTATCCAGTATATGTCATAGGTTTGCAATATTCTTTGGTGTATGTTATGGGTTCTTGGCAATCTATGGTATATTCTGTGGCTGTGTGGTATTCTATGGTATATACCTTAGGTTTGCAGAATTCTGTGTTACATGGCATAAATTAGCAGTATTCTATGGTAGGGATTCCCAACCTTTTGGTGTTGGTGGAGCGGTTTAAGTTGTACAAAAATTTCATGGGCTGGTAAAACGCCGGGGGAGGCTGTGGGTGGATCAATCTCTGGTTTTTTAAGTTCGATGGTTTCCATTTATTTCAGATCTGAACAGAACGTGTGAATGTGAGTTGTCATTAAAGGAAAACGTGAAAATATACTCTTTATGTTTGGAAATTTAACCAACCTCTCCACAAAACCCAGAGAGTTGTGTGACCCGGTGGAATACTGGCAATAGACCGAAACCGTTAGGTTGGGAACCACTATTCTGTGGTATATGCCATAGGTTTGCAGTATTCTATGGTATGTGCCATAGGTTTGCAGTATTCTATGGTACACGCTGCATATTATATTGGAGTACAGCACAGACTGCTACTTGAGCAACACCAGCTGTGTGGATAAGAAAGATAGAACCCTTAAAGCAGACTGACTCACACGTCTTAAAACATTATACTGTCCTTTAGATTCATAAAGCCTGGCTGTTTACACAAGCTCTTCTGGCTAAGTGTGTCACCCCGGGGTACAACGGCAGCATCCGTGCTGGGATTGCATCCCGAAACTTTCTGGTCACATGTTGAAGTCAGAGCAGTTTATGCAGTTTTCCGGAAATGACTGAAAATGAACATGCCGATGTTTAGAAGAAGGCTCTTTTTGTGTGATATGTTTGAAAAAGGCAGACGAGGGTATTGAAAATTAACATATCTGAAGTGTCGGGTAGTTTAAATATAAATATACAGATAAATAGATTCCAGGCTGAACAGTGCATATATTATCTGTTAGTTAAATATGAAGTGTGTCCTCAAGGCGTGTCTGAATTTTAAGCGCTGCAGGAAGAAGAGTTAAAGGGCTGAATGGAAAATAAAAATGCAAAAAGGATGTTTTGTTGAAAGACTGTGTGACCAAGACAATTTCCAGGTTGAGGGTGGTCTGCAATGCTTATTACACATTCGATTGGGAGCCGCTGAAAGATGATTAGCTGATTAGTGTGTTTGTATAAACATACTCACAGAAGGACCGATTATTTTACTTTTCCTCCTGTCTCTAAATAGCTCTATAAATATCTTTTGCATTTTGTATAAAGCCTTTTAAGACAGTTTTCCAAAAGGATGAAGTTTTGGAACGGAATAAAGGTTGTTAGAATCGGTGGGCGTCAGCTAAAGTATGTTAATTTTTTTCTCCACTGTAAATACATTAAAAAAAAACTCTCTTCACGTTGTACAGTTAGAAGGCAGTCGGGGTGTAAGTTTTAGTATGTTTTAAGAAATGAAGCAGAAAAAAAAATAAAAATCATAAAAACGGAAAAGAAAAATATGCAAATGTCATAAAAAATATTTAAAATTATAAAAATATGTTACTATTATGTTTTTAAATATCATGTTTATTACTTAATTGTTCATTACTGTTATAATTACTTATTTTAAGAATATTCTTTTGCTTATTTTTATCAAGGTATTGAAAACAGGATATAATAAGTATAGAAGTTCAGTGTGACAAGAAAAATGTAGTTTAGGGGTAACAGCAGAAATTCCCCCATTTTAGTGTCATTGCTGCTTTAGGGAACACATTCATCGAAGCATATTACAACATCTATACATGCATGTAATAGAGCATTATGTGTATGTATAGGGACTCCTGAAATGTCGTAATCCTTCATGTATACAGTAACTCTTCATTTTAGATAGCACTCTATGTAGTTGTGGAAAACTACCGTATTTACAGGCATAGGCTGCCGAGCCGGTTCTGGTAATGACTGAAAGTAAAAGGTTGGCTCAGTGTCTGCACCGGACGGTACCAGCAATTTCTCTAAGAACAAAGATATTCTGCAATAGCATACACTATAGTTAACCTTCTCCTGTTGGTTACAGATACACTTTTGACAGTAAGATGTCTAAAACTACAGTGTGCGAAATTGGTTTATCACGTGCGTTACGATACGAATTTCTCCGTTTTATTATTAATGCGAAGTAGTATTCTTTCTTTGCGAACATCACAAAACATTCAACTGTCAGATATATCTATATATAGTACATAATAATGTAGTTAAAAACACACTCACGTGGATATTGCCATATTTAAAGCTGAATTCTTCTGCAGGAACCATTTGCTGACCACAGATAAATGTCATTTATAAGCTATATATACTGAAGAAGTTATATGATTTTGTTTTCTAGATTCTCTGTCATTCACATCGGCATTAAAATGAGGATTATTGGTGTGTTTGATGTCAGAATTCCTATTATAGCCTGCAGTCCAGTTTTTATCTATTATCCGTCTTGGAGGAATATGGAGGGAACTTGTAAAGGGTGCCAATATCGATGTGAAACATTTTATACAAATGTTTTGGTGGCTGGAGTTGCCTGCTCAGATGTATTCGTGTCTAAAGGGTGTCTGTGTGCTGAAAACTGAGGTGGCGATTGCACCGGCTATCAGCTTTTATCAATGAAAAGTTTGTTTTTGTTACCCGACTTGATTAATTGATATTCATTTGCAATAAACCACATGTCCCCTCAGAGCAATTCATTCTGAACAGTTTTCTATCCATTAATCTGAAGCTAATTAATTCCTGCTGGTACGATCGAAATATGTGATTGGGATTGATAATGGTGCCCCCGAAATATACGTCTTTAGTACATTACTGGCCAACATATTTTAAAACTCCTTTTAATTTCTGAGAAATTGCTTTGACAATATGCTCGTGATTCGGGTGTAATTACTTCAATAATTGCGCCGTTTACAAAGTGCAGCTAAACATTCATAATCGATATCTATATTTACTCCGTCCGGAATGATCAGGCTGTAAGTGGTCCGCATTAAGCGGCCGCTTCGGTTTCTCTTATGATGACGTCAGCGGAGTACAAAGCAACAACTGCAGCTTCGGCTGGAAGCTGGGTGGGCACAGGCATAAATAAAGGATGAAGCCGTGTGACGAGCCTACACTCAGTGGGAACTTGCCGAAATGTCTGCTGTTAAAAATAGCAGTATTACATATAGGTACACCTACAGATGTTACCCAGGAATTATGTGAAACTGACTCCACATACGGAATATGTGCATTTACAGTTTGTCAGATATTTATATAAAATTTTTAATAGTAATGACGATTTATAACAATAACAGTCCTGTTAATATTAACCATAATAGCCGTGTACATTGTAGTGATTTGTTTTGTTGTTAACTTTTAAGCTTATTGAAATTTATTTGCCCTCATTTGGGGTGAATTAGATTTTGAATATATCAATCAAAACGGCAGTTATAGGGAGGATTAAAAATATAGACGCAGGATGTAGAATACACGATGTTGTCTCTTCTTTTTAATTTTCTATGAAAACGCCCGCCATATTCATGTGAGCGGTTTGCAGGTGAGCGCTGTTTTACTCGTCCTCAGACGTACGCGTGCTGTCCGCGTTCTCCCGTCCCCTTTGTTATTACGGTTGATGCTCTCGGTGTGCGCGCACGGTCGCTCGTGCCAGACTATCGTCCGCGGAAAGTGCGTGTGTGAGCGTGAGTGCCAAAGTGCGAGTGTGTGAACAGGGCTATGAATACGCTTTGCCCCGATTCTTTTTGTAAATAATAATTTCCATTACAATTCGTGTCCTGATGTCTTTGCATAATAAACAAACAAAAAAATTAAAAATGTGTTTTTTAACAAAAGTCATTTTAAAAGGGTAACATTTTGGGTTTTAGTGTTGACTGGAAGAGTATTTTCTAAAAAAGGAAAAAATAACATGAAAAATGGATGGTAAGTTTTCAGAGTGCGCAATTGCTGGTGGTCTAAAAATACCTGCCCACTGAATATGACCAATTAACCATTGAGCTCTTCTCTGTATATGCTCCTACCTTAATCACGCCTGTCACTGGCAGAGGCACGTGACAGGCTCATGTAAAATCCACTTAATACCTTTTATTCAGTCTATTTTTTTCTTTATTTGGTCGTCCGTCCTTCAAAATGTTACCAAAATTTTCACACCGTAAAATGAAAACTGATGAAAAAATGAACCACTGTACAGACTGTGTAAATATGAATAAGGGAAAAAATACATTTATTCCTTCATTTTTTGTATTGAAATAAATAAATCACAATAATAAATTAACTAATTAATTGCAAAAAAGCAAAATGTATTCAGAATGGTACTTATCGACAATACTGACATGTACGACAATAAGTGCTAAAATATGATTCTTCTGTCTCTTTGTACAAAATAAATTAAAAGTGTTGAGTATTAATAAAAAAAAACGTAAGTCAAAAAGATTTTTGGTCTTTTTGTTGGTCCCTCTTTGCTTCTTTTATTACCGTAAAACTTTTGTCAATATTCTGCCCATTGAAAAACTCCTTCCTCGTATTTATGTTATATTTGCAAATAAACGTGCTTTGTTTGTCATTTGCAGAAGTATATTGGAATGCTTCTCTTTACCAACTCTATCTTGTGCTCCATAGCTTGGGGGGGGGGGGGGGGGAGAGTGTCGTTACAATGCAGCACCCCCTGGAGCTGAGAGTTAAGGGCCTTGCTCAAGGGCCCACAGACAAGTGACCATTCTGCCAAGGCTGGGGCTTGAGCTAGCAATCTTTTGATTACAGCCACAGAGACTTAGTCCACTGAACTACTCACCGCCCTCTCTAAGGAGGTATAATATATAACGTACTTAAAATGTGAAGAGACAATCTTGCACATTTTTTTTGTGTATTTCAAATGCTTATATTCTTTTACTAGGCCTGTCTTTTTAGTTTCAAGATTTATTTTGTTACAGCTGTGTCCAAATATTACTCAACCCTATTCATACATTTAATTCACATGACAAACACATTTGTGTTGCCAGATTGCGCATGACAAACAAATGGCACGATCAAACGATAAATGGTAATTTAAGATGAGTAACAAAAAATTATGCACCAACAAACAACAATGAAAAAACAAGGATTAGAACCCACAACCAATGAAGGGTTAGTCTACAATGATCTAAAAATGTATATGGGAAGTTGATGTGTAATTCAACATAAAAACCTGGAGATTTAACACTGTGCTTCTGTGTCAATGTGGGGAAAGCAAAACAACAGTTAAGGGCACTTTTGTTCCAGGTACTGTGTCTTGAGGCGGAACTAGTGAATGTGCACCTGACCAGGGTGACGACCCTATATTTTGTGACGTCTTTAATATTGACGCAGCATTCTGTGCCTGTGAACCCTTACAGAGCACTGCTTGGAGCGCCGAGGCCAGGTGTGACCCTTATCTGTGACCGAGCGGACTGCGGTGGTTCACAGCTGCATGCATCGCAGCCAATCCTGCTATCGTGCAGGGCTACCCTCTGATGGCAGGCTATCTTGCGCAAGCCTTGTGCAGTTCTCTGTAATTTTCCCGCTGTCGTTTTGCTACGCCCAATAGTCGGTCCAGGGTTAGGGGCCATTTGGCGTTTGCACAGCTCCTTGCTGACACCGAGGTACAATGGGTCGCCAGAGCCAAGGGACAGTGTCAAGGTGACGAGAAAACAGGTGGACATAATTTAACCCTCCCCACCTCATGGCCTTCACTCTCCTTCCCAAGGTGCACTTGTATAATGTGTCAGCGTGAATTACTGTGAAGCAGGAAGAAAGGGGGAGGCCATGTGACTTGGGAGGGAAGAAATTATTTATGGGCACAAGGGACTGAGCCATAGGTGTGAGACTGAAGCATGACGAGAGCAGGAAAAAAAGTGAAAGAGGGGACAACAGCAGCTTAGTGCTGTCATTCATCATATAAACAACCATATCTATTTATTGTATTTCAATTTTTCTTATCTCTTAGATCAACCAATGCTTCAACCAAAAATCTCTTCACCTCCCTTCTATTACACTGTCTTTTCTTTCCCTCAGCCACCCTTCCCACTTCACTCACCCCCACAGTCCAAAGAGCCATTGCGACACACACTTTTTGACAATTAGCTGTTACTTAGCAACAGAATGTTTGAGAGGGAAAAATGCAGAATAGAGCAGTGCAAACCAGCCAGTGTTTCTCAACTAAATGCCGTTGGTGTCTTTAGGTACACAGGCTTGGATGAATGGTACACTATTATAGGGATGGCGGAAACAAAACGAAACTATGGTATTTAATCGTCAAACTAGGTGTTAGTGCTTGGGAAACAATGGTGTGGTAATATCATCATGCAGTGCGTTATGGCAAAAGTGTCAGTCTCTGACTCCTCGGTAGGGGGGGGGGGTGTAATTATTATATTTTTGGCAAGCTCAGCTCCCTCTAGCTCCCTCCTACACAAGCACACAAATAAAATGAAATGCACTGAAAATTTCAATGAAAATCACCTACGATGCTTGCGATACGTAATGACAAAAAATGGCTACGAGGAAAATAGATTTAAGAAAAAAGCTGTTATGTAATGTTTAAAGAGACATTATATGTGAATGAGAAAACAGAAGACTGGAGAGGAAACCAGAAAGGAGGGAGAGGCTAACAGGCTGTAATATGAGCGAAACCGGATTCATCACGGTTAAGGAGTTAACAGGGTAAAGACCAGCATGGAAACGAAGAAGCCTTAAGGTGAAGGAGAGAAGGTCAAAAAGAAGAGTTGGCGAGGAGGGAGGAGGAGAATGATATGGTTACCATGGCAACCGGGCCTAGTCTTTTTAAATATATAAATATAACTATGGATGTGAAGGGGACAGGAAAAGTGTTAACATTTGTATGCGTCATATTTGTTTTGGGATGATGTATGCTCTCAATCTCACTACGAAAAAATGGGAATCATTGCCATATTCATATTGACATAACTCATTCAGAAAAGCAGCAAATTTTATTTTCTAGCTCTTCCTGCAAGAGTATAAGATTTATTCACGCTGTTGCGGACAATGTAACCAGAAAACCTAGTGTTTCTGTGCCCCGCCATGGTGAGAATGCAGGTTTTACAGTGACAGTCTCTCTGTCTCTTCATCACTCCGCCCCTCACAGAGGGTGCCACCCACATAAGGGCTTGCTGATCGATACCTGCTCCCTCTGGATCAGCCACATATCTGAGAATGGAAGGAGAAGATCTATGGGACCCGATTTCCATTCAGAATGTTTCCTCTATGAACATTTGTTTCCTGTGCTGTGGGAATTTTTTTGAGCGCTACACTGTCTCTGTTCAAAGTGGCACATGTTTCCAGCGTTACTGCAGTGGACACCCTCTTGGGAGCAATACGCGGATCTGCAAGAACCGCAACTGGATCTACTGACACCAGGTGGCCAATATTAAATATTACAACCACAATCCTTTTGACTGAATGATACATTTAATTACATATATTCACCATCCTGCCCTTGACATAGATCTTCTTAAAAAATTGCTTTCATAATTAATTAAAAATCTGTATAAATTTCATAATCCTTCTTCTTTAATCCAATTTTCCAATAAACCATTGAATTCTATATCTCTCTCCCTTTTGTTTATGTTAAAATCTCATAAATACTTTCAGCCCTTCACAAGATCATAGTACACTCACTGGATATATCAATTCTGTTCTGTACTAAATTGAGAGGTACTTATCCAGAACGGTTACCTTAATGCCCTTCCTCCCCCCCTTTCCCTCTATCCTGTTACTTACAACCCCATTTCCAAAAAAAGTTGGGCCGATGTTTAAAATGTAAATAAAAACAGAATGCAATAATCTGCAAATCATATAAACCCATGATTGATTGAAAACAGAACAAAGACAAGAAATCAAACACTGAAGCTAAGAAAATTTTTTGTTTTATGACAAATATGTTCAATTTGAATTTGATGCAAGCAGCATGTTTCAAAAAGCTGGGACGGGGGCAACAAAAGACTGGGAAAGTTGTGTAATGCTAAAACAAAACACCTGGTTGATATCTCACATCTAATTAAGTTAATTTTAAACAGGCCAGTAAGATGATTGGGTATAAAAAGAGCTTCCGAGAGAGGCAGAGTCTCCGTGCAGTAAAGATGGGGAGAGGGTCACCACTCTGTGAAAGACTGTGTGTGCAAATCGTGTAACAATTTAACTTAAATAAATATTCAACTTAAGCATAATATCATTCAAAGATTCAGAGAATCCGGAGAAATCTCTGTACGCATGGGATGAGGCCGAAAACTATTATGGGATAGCCGTGATCTTCAGGTCCTCAAGCGGTACTACATTAAAAACAGACACGATTCTATAGTGGACATCACTGCGTGGGCTCAGGAACACTTCCGAAAACCACTGTCTGTGAACACAGTTCGTTGCTACATCCACAAATGCAGGACGAAACTCTCCCATGCAAAGAAGAAACCATATCTAAACATGAACAAGAAATGAAGCTGACTTCTCTGGGCCCAAGCTCATTTAAGATGGACTGAGGCAAAATAGAAAACTGTCTTGTGGTCTGACGAATCAAAATTTTACATTCTTTTTGAAAATCACCACATCCACATCCTCTGGACTGAAGAGGAGAGGGACCATCCAGCTTATCAGCGGACAGTTCGAAAGCCAGCATCCATGATAGTATAGGGGTGCAGTTACACAGCGACCCAACCTTTTTGGAAATGGGGTTGTTCTTTCTCTCTGTTGGTGGAGAAGTACGATTCTGAAGTTGTTAGGAGATGGCCGTGTTCCGTGATATGCTCTTCTCACAGAGGCTGCAGAGAAAATTTGTATAGAAATGTTCCTGGCAGGAGCCAGACTGCAACAGTTCTGTACACATAATACATTTTACGGTGCATTTATATATGTGGTGCATTTATATATGTGGTGCACTTCAGTATATTGTTTAGCCTGAGATGGAGCTGATATTTGTTTACTGTCTTTAAATGGTGAGGGATAAAAATGGTTTCAGGTGCATTCTGATGTTTTGTGTGATGGCAGTCTGGTAGGATACCTGGTCACCAGGGCCTTGGAATGAGCCTCTAAATTCCAAGAAGGGCAAGAGTAGAAGACTGGAAAAGATCTTTGATAAATGCACATATGTGTGCCCAATATTTGTGATTGGTGGAAAGTACTGGAATATCTCTAAAAAAACATATCTAAGAGTATACATAAACCAGCATCCATTTCCAAAACTGCTTATCCTCTAATCGCTGCAGTGATACTAATCCTGTCCCAAAAAGAAATGAGCATAGGGAGGTGTGCACTGTGCACTGTAGGCAGAAGATTAACACATGCCAAAGGCAGCCTTGACTGGACTGGATAACTTTGGACTATGAGGGAACCACTCCAAACCCCGGAGGAAAGGCACACAATCATGAAATTACCAGAAACCAGAACCAATTTCACATTTGCCACGTTAGCAATGTGCAATGTGTGCCAATGTGAATGAAATATAAACAAAATAACCAATTCAGGAAATTATTGCAATGTTTTCCAGTAGATAATCATCAATGTAATGTACTACATGCATTGGAACATTGTGAAATTAACCATCAATTGATTCCCCAGCTATTCACTCCTGGGTTTTTAATTTAAGCAGCAGAACACCTTCTGGTTTTCCAGTGTTAATCTGACCTCTCGTGTTCATATTTGGAATTGCATGCTTTGAAAATACTATACGCTTTACTGTAAAATACCTCAGAAACTGAAGTGAAAATTTTCGCAGGGCTATTTTCAAAAAAACTAACTTTTAACTATAAAATAAAATGTCAAAGATGTTATGGCAGAATCGCATTCATTAACCTCTAATAATAAAAAAAGGCGGCAGAAAGGTTGTCAAATGTCAGCAATATGAACTTTTACACGAAAGTTTAGAGTTTTTACGATAAACATAGATACGCATTCCTTAAGATGGATAGCTGGTTTCTGGAGACGAGATTTAGACCATTCCTAGTCAACCAGACACGAGAAGAGATTGTAATATGCAGAAAACAAGTTACAGTAAACGTCACACACATGAGAGAATCTCATTTTTTTTACATTTTAATACACTGTCTCGTTCTAATTTTATATATAGGCTTTTTCTAATAGAAACTCAAAAGTATTACACCATGAATGTATAAATATATGTGCAGTTGAGTTATCTACTGAGGCTTTTGTGTGGTCGCCATGGCAACAGTGATGAAAATAGACGTGAATCTGTATAGAAATGACTGAACAGTTTAAGAGACAGAAAGGATTCGAGCACTGACAGGCCAGCTAAGCACAGGAATGACGAAATTTATCAAGGGCACTGACAGACAATATATCAACAAGGTTAAGCATTACAAGTTCATAATTACGGACAATGCGAGATACTGCATCCGCGGCCTCAGTGTAAGTGTGCTAGTACTGTGCAAGTGCTAGCTAGACCCAGAATGAAAACCCAAGGATGAACGCTGTTAGTAAGATCGGCTCAAAAGGTTGGAATAAGCATGGGTAACTAATTTTTATTGCAGTATTTATTTGTAAAGCAGGCTCATTGGAGTTACAGTCCAATCAGACTCTCAGAATCAACAGCATGACTATTGCATATGCTCGCGTTTAATGCTTCATCAATAAAGTGCAGCTGTTGACCATTACTGAAGCATAATCATGCATAGAAAAAAAAATCTTCGAATTAAATTTTGCTCTGATTAAGAAGTTAGACAAATTGTTCCCCCGTTGAGCCATCATTAAGTCCTTTTTAAATTTCCTTTAGAGGTTAATAACAGCGGTCTCTGGAAAAGACCCAGATTTGGAAAACACCAAGTCATTGTTATCAAAGCTCTTTTAGCGTAAGTTAAGATCAAAAGTTGTTTACAGCCATTCCAGAAGAGATTTCAAACGCCCGATTGTTTTCCAGTTACCCCTGTCAGATAAAAATGTATTTAAATATGTTGAATATGCCTGTTTTTAATGATCCAGTTGCACTATGAGTAGATGTTGCTTCAGATATTTCCACGGTAGTGTCGCTTTCTCAAGGGAAAAGGGAGTTTCACGCCAGACCAATTTGCAATAAGTTTATATGCTGTCCTCTCCGTATATATACGATGAGTCTCCTTCTCCATTGCTAAATGTATATACAATGACAATATGCTTTCATCTTTGAAGGATTGTTGAAAGTAACAGAGTAAACAGACGTAACATGGTCCGAATTAAAATAAGGCTAAAATAGACAAAGGGTGCTGAATAATCGTTATAAAAGATTCCCTGCATGTTTATGGTTTTATCATTTCGCAATGGTTTTTATTTAATTTTATTTTTTGAAAAAGCAGAAAAGCTGTGCTGGGGAAGGGGATTTGATGGAGAGAGATGTAGGAGGTAGGAAGGGAGGGGGTGTGTGCAATTCAAAGGCGGTCTTTCAGTTAAAATCTCAGAACGAATGTAGATAGCTATGTTAACTAATGTGTTCTGGGGTGTAGCTGTGTAAATAACGCACGTATGTTATAGATATTTGTCGACATTTTTCGGTAGGTTTGCTGTCGCGATGGCGATGCGCTTAGTTTTCGCTTAGGTGGATTTACCTAAGAGACGGTGTGTGAGGCGAAGAACAAGAGCGAAAGGCAGGGGAGGAGACGGAGGCTGTGCAGACCGCTTACGGGACGCACAGGCACTCCGATTGTGCTGCCGTAATTTAAGTGTCGGGGACCAAAAAAATATTTTGGATTTAAAAAGGCCCAGGAATTGTGTATATGTGACGCCCCCCCAACTCACCCGCGGCTGGTCGGGGTTGTCAAGACGAGAGAGGGAGAAGGGAAAGCGGTGGAGCGGTCTACCCAAGCCCGGGGTTTCGTCTTTTTGCAGAGGAATTCAAAAAAGACAAATTGCTCTCTCCACCGGGCCCTCTGCGTTACCAGGTAGGCTTTGACATGAACCATTGGGCGTATGTTATTATTCTGCCTTTTAAATAATCCATAGCGTTAGCACATTAGGTAAGCGTGATTACGCCGTAGCTTGTCCTCAAGTTAGCTCGTTCGGTTTTATATATACATAAATCGTAGCTTATACATAAAGGACGGATGTGTGAATAGCGTATTTGTTATAGTGAGGCATCCAGCTGGCAGGAAGAGATGGGAAGATAAGTAGGCGCTTAGCCGGCGCTGGCCGCGCCAATGTGCGGCGCGGCGTACCGTAGCTAGCTAGCGCAATTAGCGGCTAAATCTCAGCGCTGGCGGCGCGAGCGTCCCGCTAAATACGCCAGAGAACGTGCCGACACTCAGCGCCCGGGAAAGGCGCACGAGCGCAGCGCACGAGCGCGGAGTTCCGCAAAACTGCCGCCTTTCCCAACGCCGTCTGCCCACCAACGGTTTTTTTTTACCCCCCCCCAGAACAATCGTGCATAACCGTCGTATTTATTGCACATAATATCCCGCATCGGTAAGCGAGAGCTGTCATTTCTGTGCAGTTTACTTGGTTTGTGATTGGTCAGGCTGTAAACGAAGGCTACACAGCTGACTGCAACCTCTGCTTGCAAAATAACGTTTCCAGGGACCAACGCCGCCCAACTCGGACCTGTACTGGCGTGACCCTGTCCTGTAACTGACAGGCGTCTATTGATACCTATTGTGCTGAGCCTTACAAGATATAATACGATCTCTGCTGTTATACATTAGCCTCGGCTTACAATGCCGCTGTCCGGAATGCGGAGCCGTCTGATATGGTGAATTGTGGTACACGTACTATAAAATACAGATGCTACAATATTGTTATATATTTTGGGCAGTTATTGTACAGCTCCTCAGAGAATACTGCCCTCACCTAGTGTTCAGCTGACCCTTTCATTGTCGTGTAGGATGTTCAGGAGTCTTAGTGTTGCAATGTTTTGCACTATTAGTTACAATTGTGTTTACATCAAGTACCATTATACACTGCAGATTAATGCAGACCTTTTTAGATTGATATAATATATATATTTATATATAATTTTAATGGTCTGAGTTACAAGTAGCCTATACACTATGTACTAGTTAAGTAATGGTAAATTAATTGTAAATCTATCTATAGATTGTGCTGTATAATTTGTGCTGATTTTAAAATGTTTAAGATTAAGATTTTGTTTGTTGAACAGAAGCTGTTCTTTTAACCCCAATAATTTAAGGCCAATAAAATATTTTTTTACTCTGTGTCATTCCGCAAATTGAGGCTGAATAGTTGTTTAACATTATGTTTTATTACCTTATAATAAGAACCCGTTTAATCCAAGAGACATTCATTGAAGTGAATGCATTATGCGCATGGAGGCTTTTCAGTTTTATTTGTGAAGTCACAGGCTTCATGTCAATAAATCATCTACACAATTAAAGGATTATAATTGTGAGAATTTAAACCATTGTGTCAGAATGTATTTTCCCCTTTGTATCATTTGGGGATATGAAATTTAGCAATTTATGTGAATGTTATACTATAATATATTTTGTTTTATTCCACCTATTCATCTAAAGCAAAATGAATTGCAAGATCAAATGGACTTTGATGAACTTTACTGCCTTTGGACACTAACAGGAAATTAACAAGTAATAGTGTGTTAGTAGAAGAGGGTGAATTTTATTCATTTATAAACCCAAAAGTGTTATTGGAGCAATTCAATTTAAATACCTTATTTGAAGCTGTTGCAGGTCCTCTCCCAGCACTTGAGCAGGCAGCTTTCACAGTGCAATACTGCATCCTTGACCACTGTTGTATGTGTTACTCAATAATGGAAGTATTAAAATACACAAACAAAAACAAGTAAACAGAAAGCAACAAATATAAAGAAAAAAAATCTGTTTTTAATTTTTTTTCATGTTAAAACAAAAAAATCTACATGAAGTAGAGCAAGAACAAGAGTTCTTAAGAGAATTTAATGATATGAACTAGAATATGATTCATATTTAATGGATAGAGAAAAACAAAGACATCTGTTTGTTTCTCTAAGTGTTAAAATTCTCATTATATGAAAGATTGTATTGCAGGGCTGTTAAGCATTCTCATTAATGATGGAGAGCAAAGACTGTTTTTTCTGTACATGGACTGTGAAATATTGTTAATTATAAACTTCTGATTATAAATAAGATTGTCCTCAATATCACTCATCCACAAAACTATTTTCAATGACTGCTTGTATAGCCAAGATTGCGTTGATCCAGAACAGATAAGCACAGGGTAGAGTATCCCCTGGATGAGATGCTAATCCACTGCAGAACACTTCACCCATTAAGGGCAATGAGTAATTTACTGCGCGTCTTTAGACTATGGGAGAAAACCCATGAGAGCTGAATTAAAATTTGAACCAGAAATCATCTTTACCCTCCTATCCATTGTGGCACTCACCCTCACTTTTGGATCTGAAGCTCCAGCTTCCTCCAAAACATTCTCTTAATTGGATACTGGATCCAGTCAGTAAAAATTGAACAGATGTTAATTTATATTTTATCTTTAAACAAAGATAGATAACCGATGGGGAAATTGATTTTTTTTCCCACAATAACTTAAATCTTACTGCTGATATTGTTAAATTTTGTTATGTAAAATTGTGAGATTCGCTTCTATAAATTGAATAACTTAACTGCATTGACATCTTTTATGAGTGTTGTAATTCACGAAGTTCTTTTATTTGTTCTTCTTTTGTAGCAGTTTGCCAAAAACTCTGTGAAAGGCAGATGTTTCTTAACAGCTCTCCCTCTCTTTCTTCCTTCCTGGCTTTCCAGTGGAAGAGGTGGAGGTAAAAGGAAGTTTTACATACCCATGTCCTTCGAACTTGAGAGTTCATGAAGAATGCCTAACGAACATGCTGAGGTTCAACAGCAAACACCACGGAATACTCAAAACCAACACCCTCACCACCAGATGTCCCTTCACTCCAGCCATGCATCCCTCATGCAGGGTTATGGGGCTAGAAGCAGAGGTGGTGGGGGTGGAAAAGGGTTGCAAGGTAGTCATTTGAGTGAAAATCCTTACCAAAAAGAAGCCATTGATTATTATATGTCAGTGAGTGGAAAAGAAAGGTCCAGGAGAGGGAGCCAAGGACTGGAATATGGAGTCAGTTTTGGATATTCGGATGTGGGTGGACAAGTGCCTCACCAATATCGACATGCTGGAAATGGTCCAGGGTCTTCTGTGATGTCTCACTATCAGCTGGACTACACTGCTTCAGCTGCCTCTGGTGGAAATAGCAGTAGCAACAGTAGTAAAAGTGGTACTGGAGCCTTTTCTCCTACACACCAGTATTGCTTAAGTCAAAATCCCTCAGTCCAATCAACACCTGGACACCAGATGCACCCACGTCAACAGGGTCTAGATTACCCTTCCCATCAACCCTTTCCACAAAGGCAGCAGCACAGAGGGTATCCTCTTTCTGGACATAGACCACTTCCCCAATTCTCCCGGTTCCCTTTGTCTAATGCATCTACAGAGTCAGCCAGGGCATATAATTTTCCTCCACAGAGGTATCATAGTGGGGGTGCTACTAACAGTTTTGAGTGTGAAATTAATAATTCGGGTAGTGGCAACTCAAAAACTGGCTCAAACCATGGATCAGTTAAGCCAAGTAATATGGCACAGTTTGACAGTGGTCAGCTAAGTTATACCTCTTCTAATTACCCACCATATGATTTCCATACTTCTCAGTCGCCTCATAAACAATCTGTTTATCCACACCGTTACTCCCAGAATAATTTGAAACCAGACTATGATTCATCCAATAAAATTATTTCCTCCAGTTTAACTTCCTGCTCACCTTACCCTAAATATCTTCAGACTTCCAATGCACCCTCAAACTCCCACAATTCTTCAATGCCTCAGTTTCTTTCCCAAGAAATACCCAAATCTGTAACTCAGACTCAGCAGCCACAGGTCCATCCAAACTTCAGCCCAATATCTAATCCATCTCCAGCTGCCTCAGGAATACAGTCACCCAACTGTAGTTCATCACCCTCTCCCCTGATGGGTGCTTCTGAAGGTCCAGGAAACTCTACTGCTAACCCCAGTGAATTGACATCAACCACTTCTATTCCAAACCGTCGAAACAGCCACAATCAGATATTGCGAACTGCACCTCAGTTGAGTCCCACACCCAGCTCCAACAGCAGTGTTAGTAGTTTTGGGAGCAGCAGTGGTAATGTAAACACGATTGGCATAAATGCAAGTCCAAGTGGGAGTCATTCAGTATTGACGCAAAGCCAGTTGGGAAGAGGAAAGATATGTGATGAGAATTATTCTTCTCTGTGCCCATCTTCTGTTGACAAGCTGACTCGGGATCCAGGGATCAACAGTCTAAATGCATTAACATCACAAGGAGCTAATATACCTAATACTATCCAACATATGCTGCTTTCAGACTCTCAGATTTCAAAAAACAGAGGGAAAGATGAACCTGCATATGAAACTGGTGAACATTATCAAATGCTTCAGAATTCGCATGGCTTGGCTGCCAATCAGGGAAGAAGTAAGGGTATAACTGACAGTTGTAGTGATAACACAGCCAGGACTGCCCGAATGGATTTAGGAGATGCTCAATCTGACAGTGGAATGAATGAGAGTGCTGAAGTGGTGAAGCGGGAAGGAGAAGAAAACTCTTCAGGAGGAGGAGATAGCATGACTAGGCAAACAAGTGGAACTAGTACTGAGTCTGATTTAACTGGCTACA
Source organism: Mormyrus iriodes (assembly GCA_011763525.2). Taxonomy (NCBI): domain Eukaryota; kingdom Metazoa; phylum Chordata; class Actinopteri; order Osteoglossiformes; family Mormyridae; genus Mormyrus; species Mormyrus iriodes. The sequence goes on along the minus strand of JAAGVU020000044.1, from coordinate 1,568,422 downwards.
ACCTTTCATCCCAGAATCTGGCAAAACAGGGTTTACCATTAGAATTAGAAGTTGGAGCATCCAAGATTAAGAGCCAGACTTTGGCTTTTCCGAGAGGAAATGAGCATAGTTTTCATAGTACATCTCCTTCTTCTTCCCCATCTTCTCTACCTTCCTCAGTAGAACCCAGTCCAAATATACCTCCTTCCTGCACCCTTGCTTCTTTTACTTCTACTTCTGTCAGTCCATCTCTGGCACTCAAGTCCCCTAAGGAGCCTATTGTGACAAATATTGATAGAAGAAATTGTAACAAACTCCAGGAAAATGATGATGCTAATGGCAGAAAAAAGAAAAATCAAGCAGACAAGGATACTACAGTGACACTGGAAGGATCGAGAAGTGACTTTCCCAGAATAGGAAACGACAAATTAGAGAGCCACGACAAGCGAAAGGCTGATGAAGCGCAGAAGAGCTCAACAACACTAAGCGGAAAAGTGGAAGATTGTGAAAAAATTGTAAAAACACACAACTCAGACAATCCTCATAAAATTGTGAAAACTGGAGATACCCAAAATACAGGAGGAGTAGGAGTGATTGTTTCTACTCGTTCTGAAATTACTGAACATAATACTTTATCGGAATCCCCTCAAGATGCTCCCTCTACACCACAACAGATACACATAGACGATGAATTGCAAAATTCACAAAATAGTACAGATAAGACTCATTCTTCCAATATTTTTAAAGACTCCAGGTGTGTCAATGGGCAAGGTGGGAGTAGTATTTGTACCCTCCCCTCAATGAATGGAACCAACATTCCCCCTGAACCCACTTATGAGCAGTCACCATCATGCCACCATTCTGGAAACCAGAGGCCACCATATGGATACTCTGAACTTGTCAGCAGTATGATGGATTTAAAGAAGGCAAGCACTGTAGAATCAAGTACAGGAAAGGAAGCAAATTTAAGATATCAAAGTCAGCATCAGCCACCACTCAGTTATATCCCGGGACAAAAAAAAGGAATGGGGACAGCAGGCATAATGAAACTGGGAAGAAGAGGAACAATAAGAGATCAAGATATTAATCCTCCAGTACAACAATCACCTGCCAGTATTTTGCAAGAAGTACTTCAAGGCTACCATACAGAAAAAGCCTACGACCATACTAAACACACAGTCCATGTGCTTGACACACATCCCCAATCTCAAAATATGGCTCATAATCTTTCAAGACATTCCTATAGTGTGAGTAAAAGCATGATGCCACACAGTCTAGTCTCACAAACAGGGATCAGTCAAGATCATCAAGCCTCACTTCCAGCAACAGTTACTGTGAAGGATTACCCTCTAAACCTTAAGCAGGGCAGTACAACTGGTATTGGACAGGATCCTCCTCTGAAGTCTTGGGCTCCTGTTGGAGTGGGAAGAGTGCACTGTGAGTCTTCAGGGAAGTCCAAAATGGCAACATCTCCAAATCACCCTGCATCAATTTTACCAGAAGCCTCTGAATCTTCTCAACAGCCCCCACTAAAAAACATAAATTTAGCAGACTTCCTGCTACCAAACAGAATACCTTTCACAAACCCACAAACTTCGTCATCTGCTGTGCAGCAATTGTTGTTGCAGGATACTGAGTCAATTGTGGGCAATGACCTATCTGTAAAAAAACCTCCAAAGGCTTCATCCTCATCGTCTTCGGAGCGTTGTTCGGTAATCTGTGATGTATCTTTCCAGAGCACACCTGAAAAGGAAAAGGATAGACACGAAGACGAGGCAAAAGAGACTTGTAAGAAAATTAGTTCCACTGGTGCTTCTGTAATTCAACAGTCACATTCTACTACTTTAGAAAGTTTGCAAGACAACAGTAAGGGGAACAAAAGTGAGGTGAAGATGGAAACTGAATGCAGTGCTTCTAAGGAGGTCTTTAATCAGAATGATAATCCTACCCTTTACTGTGGACAGTTACCAGAGAAGAAAAATGCTTTCCGACAGCAAAGCAGATCCCCATATATGTCTGTGAACACAAGCACTGACAATCATAGCTTGTCCTCTGGAGAAAATAGACATATAAATGTATCAAATGTCAACCCCTCTCATTTTCATCAAGTCCCCCATATTCTTTCATCTAACCTAAATCTTCAGGCATCACCTTCAACAAGATGTCAGTCAAACTATCCAGGGATAGATGGATATGGTAGTCGTTCAGGGTATGGGTTTGAAAACTTCAGAGAGAGAAGCCATTTTCATCCTCAGATCCCTTCTCAGCACAATATACCTTCCAAATTTCAGTTTGGAAACTCACAACCAAGCAAAAAACTGCAAATGTATTCTCATTCCCACCCGCATCAATACTCCCAGGATACAGAAGACAAACATGAATGGGAAGCCTCACACAAGAACAGGATACCAAAGGATATGATGGTGTCTAGCAGTACAGGATCAGGTAGTCAGCAGTATCACAGCCAACCAGGGCTGAGCTCCCAAACCTCTCATAGTGACCCAGTTGGTCAGCCAAAATTACTCCACCAGCAATTCTCTCGGCAGGGTAGTTACTATGATATGAAAATGTGGAACCTCTCACAATCTGGAAGAGAGGGTGGAGGGACCCTTGAATGCAACCAATCAATCTTTCAAACAAATCAGACTGGTGCAGTTACTCCTGGGTCCGATACCTCAAGAGGAGTTACAGAAAACGTCAAATCATTTCCGTCAGTGCCAAGTTCCCATAAACCATCTGGTCATGGTACCTTTGCTGGTAATACAGTTAACTTAGGGACTCAGCAAGGTCGTAGTCCAGTGAAAACAGAGCGTACTGGAGAAACTAACCCATTAATGATGAGAAGGAGAGTTCGTTCTTTCATATCGCCAATTCCAGCAAAGAGGCAGCATCAAGATTTACCACAGCAACAACGGAGTACTCAGAGCCTGTATCTGTCTCCTTTGAGTAACACTGCATCCAGACATCATGATACTGGTCCATCAAGTCCAGATGTACCCCATTCCGGAATGGCCATTCCAGATGCTAATTGTAATAAGCTTGCTCAGAATATGATGCTAACATCACCATCTTCTCAGGGTAAAACCAGCATTTTACCACCTAGGAAAGGCCGTGGATTGAAACTGGAGGCGATAGTACAGAAAATAACACCCAATATTAAAAACAATAGGAGTCTCACAGATTTTGCATGTACTCCACTCACAGGATCATCTCATACAGATCTAGTACATTACAACTCTGACAACCAAGAACAAGAGTCTTGCATTGGGGACAGTTTATCTGAATCTGGAACTGGACATGGAAGTTCTCATTCATATCTGGATGAAGGTCTCTCCTTGGAGGAAATTATGTCTTACAAGGGAGTTGAGGAGATTGGCCCCTTGGCCCCCACTGCCTACCCTTGTGACCTCCAGCAGAATCCCCCTATTATAAAATTTGGGACCTCAGGGAATATTAACCGGAGTGCGGTTGAGGATTTGAAGCAAGAAACCCACTTTAGGATAGAAGGTCATGGTCCTCAATTTACAGAAAGAGACAGTTCTGGAGAAGGCAAGGAAGAATTAAGATTGCCCACTGATTTCACTCTTTTGGGACCTTTGCCACCTGCACCACCATTACTTTGTCCAGTACAAGCTTCTCCACCTCCATCATCTTCTGTCTTGTCGGATATTCAACAATTCACTAATACATACCAGCAACTAGAGACACGGAGAGGAGAGGACTCGGCAGAAAGCTTTTTGAGAAAAAAGTTAACAGACACTGGGATGGGATTAGGTTTAGATGATTATCCAAGCAGAGACTTTTATGGATCCAGCTCATTTCAGCATAATCAGCATCAAAGACACTGCCTGTTACCCAGACACCCAAATAGTCATCAGATACACCAGCAAAATCCGTTTGGTCAAACCTTATCATCAATGTCAAATTCATCACAATTGAATGAACTAAAACCCCTTGAGAATGTTGTTCCTAAAGGTTATTTTCCATCTGGCAAGAAAAAGGGGCGGCCTGTTGGTAGTGTAAATAAACAGAAGCGTGCGCAAATTCAAACCCAGAATGCGTCCATTAATGCCTCTCCTGTTATTCCTGCACCTGTACAAATACCTGGCCCTACTGCTACTGCTGAGATTACTCCAAGTACCATGACCACAACACAAATCTCTGTAACCACTCCTGTAATGGACACTAAAGAATCATCTGAAGTGCCCCCTGATGCTCCTCAGATGTTGAATACGGATATAGAGAAAAAGGAAGTTCACCCCAAGGTTGAAATTGATCAAACTGGCCAAGGACTTTGCAAGGAAGATGACAGTCAAAGAGCAAAGGTAGAGGAAAAACAACAAAAGAGGAGAAGAAGAGTAGGTGGGCTGGTGGAAAAAGAGATCCTCCAAGCCAGTGCAGAAGCTGAAGAGAAATGTGCAACTGGAGTTCTTCAAGATCACAGGAAATCTGTATTTTCACCTTACATTCACGTCGAGAGAAAAGAAGAAATTGGTGCTGTGTGTACTATAGTGAATGAGGAACAAGAAAAGTCAAAGGGAGAAAGGAGAGAAGGCATTAAGGCTGACAATCTCTTGAACTTACTTTCTTCTGAGATAAAAATGGATATAGATCCTACCGAGGTAGTAAAGGAGAAAACAAAGATGGAACAAGTTGATTCTAGTCCTCCTCAGTCATGTACAGCAGGAAAGACAATTCCATTGTCTGGATATGTGCTCTCTGGACCTGTAAGTACCGAGACATGTCATTCTGGTCATCTGCTATGCTGTTTATGCAAAAAGTGGGCAAATTACAAGAATCTAGGGGATCTTTATGGACCCTATTACCCTCCTGAATATGCGGTAAGCCTTCCTAAGAACCACCCTCAGATTCGAAACAGCCTAGGGACTGCCAAGCTTGCTAATAAAGGAGCAGATTTAGGAACATGTACAACAGAATCACCAAAAGAGGATACACAGCAAGCAGAACCACAAATGTTAAAGACTACGTCAGATGCTGTTTATACGGGAAATGAAGCTGAAGGACTACAGTCTGCTGTTACTATGACAAATGCAACATGTACAGTGGATGAAGGAAGAGTTTTGGAAAACATTGATAATGTGTACAACAGTATGGGCCTGATCCAGAAAAGTGATCCCTTTCCAGAGTCGACAAATGTGAGTGCAGTGGTGAAACAAGAACAACTGGAGCAACCACAAGAACAGCAAAATCAGGACCAGTTGACAGAAGACATCCAGCCAAGACCACAGCACAGAAAGCTTACCTCCCATCCGCGTTTTAAAAGGCGACACAGACCCAGTGACGATTTGCCCAAGACGACCCAGAGTAATTTTAAAACCTCACTGCCATTCCAGCCGCCTCCTCTGCTGCTTAACCAAGACCCCTCTGCACCCTTGGCGCATCTGGCTCAGCTTCCTCAAGTCCCACTGGACCCAAATGAATTGTGGGTTCATGAGGGATGCATAGCCTGGGCCAGCGGAGTGTTTCTGGTTAATGGACGTCTGTATGGCCTACAGGAGGCACTAGATGGCGCCATGGACACAGTGAGTTTTTCTCTTTTTTTTCCTCAAATTACATTATAGACTTAGTTTAGGTGTTTCTGCTGGTAGAACATTAATGCATTATAAAAATATATTTTTTGCTGTCTTATTTCAGTCTCTTTTTGTTTTAAAATGATCTCATATTCCTTTGCTTATATATTGTCCATTCATATGCCATGATATTTTTTAGTGTGTAATTTTAATCCAAGATTTTGTCTTACACCTATATATCTAGCTGTTTTTGCTCCTCCAGGTTGTGTGTAGATGCTTTCTAACTGCCTTTGTCTTCTACAGAGCTGCTCTTTCTGTGAGCAAGTGGGCGCACCCCTTGGTTGCTATAGTAAGGGCTGTTCTCTAAGATACCACTATGTGTGTGCGATAGAAGCAGGTAAGAATCAGAAATATAACAGAAATTTGTCTAAGTTGTGAAAGCAAATCTTGTATTTTAATCCGGAAAAAGGCTGTACTAAGTGCACTGTGATAATAGTAATGACTATGTACTAAAAATTCACTCTCATTATAGACTGCTCCCTGAATGAAGAGAACTTTTCACTGCGATGTCCAAAGCACAAGGTAATTTGACATGTCACAAATTCAGCAAACTAGGGGGAAAACTGTACTCGAGTTTGAAATGCTTGAGAAATTTGAAGAATCTATTCTTATCACAATCGTAAGGCGGACAAAAAAATATTGCATTGTTAAATAAGCATGCGTATGTTCACGCATGTGGTAAATTCAAAGAGTGCATATGTGCGTCTTTATTGCACTCCCTAATGCTTTTTATAAAGCTCTTTGTCAGGAAAGTCCCATGCGTGTAATTTGCTTGACTCAGCATTTTGGGGGCTTGTATTGTGTCCATTTACCCTGGTTTCTCATTTGTCATTCCTGTCCACATTATTGTCTGAAAACCTCTCATGTTGTCTGGATGCGTTTCTTATTTCTTAATCTCCCCAAAAAAGTGCGGTAGAGAAGGCTGCCCTTTCAGAGCAGTCGGATATGGGCCAAGCCAGAGGCTGTGGGCGAGAGGCAGCCCAGCAACTGGGATTGGTGAGCAAAGACAGTCTGTGGGCGGGGCCTCGAATTTTCAAATATATATTACGGAATTTTTTTACTGTGTCCAATGATGTCACTTTCTCTGGCGCATTGAGCTACTGTTGGTCATTTGTTTTTCCACTAACATTGTTTGTTAGTGTTATGTGCTAACGTCTGATTTTCACTGTTATTTTAAAATCATACGAGTAACGGGTCAGTTGACAATTTATGCTTTTTTGAAAGGTCCAAGAGGGAATCTTGTAACTGGATTTTATGGAATACCTGTTATGCCTAGATTAAATATTTGCGTTTGAGTAATTATTGTCGTTTGGGTTTCTTTATATAGGCTGTCTGGACCTGAGAAAAAAACCACAGACCTTTAATGACAACGAAAGCACCGTGGTTAAACTTTAGAGAACAATCGAAAAGAACTAACCATTCAAGAAAACAGACCGTAGAAGACAATAATATCTGGCTGTCCAAAACTGAAGTGAAAGAAATTAAAGCTTCATGGATTCATGTTCAGAGCCTCTTGGAGGATGAAATGACTGATACATTATGTGTGAGAAGGGATGAAAAAGGGAAGACTCTCTGGCAAACTTTGAATGTGAAATATTTTGGAAATGAATCACTTTCCTTATTGTCCTTTTAACGTTATTTGTTATTTTTGAAAGTTCAAAATGTATTATTAGATAGTTAGGTGCAAGTGGACCATTCGAAATGAACTGCTTCATGTAAAGAACTAAGGTTGATGCCTGAAGTTTTACATGTTACACCTGGTACATCTATTACTCATATTGTTATTATAATTCCTGTACACAGCATTATTGTTATGCATATATTTCATCATTTTTATGTTATCATCAGTATTTTGTAGTTGAATATAAATGAAAGCATTTAATTTTATTGTTGTTTTTATCACATAAAAATGCCTTTTAAATAGAAATGACATTTCAGTATTACCATACCACCTCTGTTCTGAAGAGGACACAAGCTTGGAGTTTCCACAGAGACATCAATGCCTTTGCACAATCTTTGTGTGTGTGTGCGCGTGCGTGTGCGTGTGCACATCTGTCTACCTTTTCCATCATTAGTGGTAGATTATTGTTTCTCATCTTTGGGATCTCACAGTGCAAAATGGTGTACCTATGAATAAAACAAAAATAGTGTTATTTTTCAAGCAAGGCAGGACTAAGGAAGTCTTGTTCTCAGAAATAAGCCAGCAGCAGTATTGATCTCATCTTTGACTTTAGTGAATGTGATACGATTTAGTGGAACGGTAAACAGCAGATGGATGTTCTAGAACAAGGTCTTTATTTTTCTGCTCTGAATGTATTTAATATCCAAAAATACAGGGAGATGCTAAGAGACCGAGCGTGAAAGGATCCATATAAAACTGTTTAAAAGTAAATGGTATTATATTTAATACTATTTTTTCTACTCTGGTTGAAAAAAGGGAAAATATTGACGTATTACATTACAAGCCTGTCAATGTGATCGATAAATGCATAAAAGGAAAGAAACAATGTTCTTTTTTTCTTTAAACATTTCTATGTGTCCCGTTGTCTTTATTAAAAGACCATGTAGGTACTCTTGCTGCTAATGAAGTCCTAGCTATTTAACTTGTATCTGTAAGTTTTCCATGCTGAAATATATGCTGATGACCTTCAAATGTGGTATAGGCGTGAAAAAATGGTGGAGGCTGGGCCTGTTACGTACGGAGCGTACCCTACAGGCCCGCTGTCTGGTTCTTTGCAGTGCAGACCGGTATGATATTTTTACGCGGTGAAAAAAAGACATTTCAACCAGCTTATCACCCAATGCCAATGTCACAAGAAAATGGCCGGATTATTACTCTGTTGCGTTCTGCAAATCGGACATTGATTTAACTTGTTCAGTTTGCCAAATTGGCTGCTGGTGTTCTGCATTAATAGTTCTGCTGTTGGTATCCTTTCATCTCGTTCTGTTGACCGTGTTCTGTTCAAAATGGTGAGTCTTAGCTGTCATTATAATGTTGTTTTTCTTTCTGACCTCACTGCTCTATAAATGGTGACGCTTTGAGAAACGTACAGTTTTACATGTGTGTAGTGCTCTGCATTCCCGACAGCCGCGAGGTAAGGCTTTATGTGTTTCAGCGGTTCTCCCTTGGACCATACCACTGTGATGGATAAGGGGGGTATCTTACAACTTATAACTGGTTGGAGCAGGATATGAACAGTCCATGAAGGCATTTTAATATGTTGCATTATACATTATTGTAAGATGCATTAGCACTGTGCTTCTAACCTTAATCTTCTCTTTTCAGTTGTATCTTTGAAACAATAAGGGGTGGACTGAGATTTTCTCAGAGTTCTCTCTTTCTTCAAATCACTGTCTGCCTTTCGACTACCAGTTTTCTAATTACAGCTTTTTAATGTTATTTTTGTCTCCCTCTTGTGGTGTTTAGATGTCAGCAAAAATGCCTGTCTGTTACTTTTTATTACCCAAGCTCCCTCTTGACTTTTATAAAATATGATTGCTCTCTATGTGAGTGTGTGTGTATGTGACCTGTGACAGACCTTGTGCCCTATGCTGCCTGGGACAGGCTCCAGGCCCCGTTCTGACCCAGACCAGGATAAGCAGTTGGATGGAAGGATTTCTTTAAAAAAAAAAAGAGGCCTTCTCTACATTCCTCTGCATATTTGTACCAAAAAATAGCATTTTTACATGCATTTTTTATGCTGGAACTTTTTAAAAAATTGGAGCAGTGAAATAGGTAACACTTTACTCGAGGGGGCACAAGTAACTTAGTAACTTACTTACTATTCAAGTATAAACCATACCGTCATGATTGGTTAATGATGAATGGACTTGGGATCAGTAAGTAACTAACAATTAGTTACTGGCTAATTGATACATTAAGTAAGAGTGAACTGCTGCATTTCTTGGGCCCTGTCAAGTAAAGTGTTACCATGAAATATGTTTAAATGTAATTTAAATGACAAACTAATGTTTTTATTGCAAATAAATTTGAAAGGAGTAATTGAGCAAAATCACCATAAAACAATCAAGTATGGATTATTAAAGTAGACATGGACAGAAAGGAAGTTCAGACGGATTAAAGCAGACCCCACAGTTGAACGGAGCAGGTCAGCAAGGATTAGAGATTGAAGGATTAATGAGGATTTTGAAGAGGGTGGTTAATAAATAGTCTACACAAGGACTACCCTCAAAGTACCACCCAGACAGTGCATCGCAGATGCGGTTGCTGCAGGACATGGGTGTCGTCTTTCTTAACAGAGACACATTTCGTCTGCCATGCTGAGTTCCTGAGCAGTCTAGTACCTTTAGCCAAGAGAACGATCTATTGGACGTCACAGCTGCGCAACGCCAAGAGGAATTGGGAGGACACGGATTATTTGGTAAAGATGTTTCAGAATTTATTCTGTGAAGGACAAAAAAAAAATCGATATAGATCTGTTAACCAGCAGATATGTTGTTATTGCTTATAACGATGAAATGCTGTTTGTGCCGTAGCTCACCAGTCCCTTAAGACCGTACGTGTTGCCTGCCATCGTGCCGTGTCTGCGGTCTGAGGCTCCCCCACAGTGTGACTTCCAGCTGAATTGCATCCCGCAGGATCAGCCATGACCAAACAGGAAAGACCCCCGACTCTTTAGGAGCTCCTCCAATTGCTTTATCGCATTTCGTTCTGTGCGTGGTAACATTCACGGGCATAATCATAACTATGGACAAAGTAAATACAAGGAAACAAATCCCTTAATTTGCACTGAAGGTGAATTCATTTATTCCCCCCCCCCACCCTCTCAGACCCTCACACTTCTACTCACTCATCCTCAATCCCAGTGACCCTCCCTACCGATCCCGCCATGACCCCCCTCTCTGCAATGCGCTCCCCCGCCCTCGCGGTTTGCCAGACCTGCGTGTCCCTGTTGCTGTCCGCCGTGGCCCTGCTCTCCTCCTATTGGTGCGTGGGCAAGCAGAAGATGCCCAAGCCGCTGTGCTCGGCACTCAAGACCAGAGGCTGCATCCCCGTGCCGGGCCTGTCGTCCAACTCAAGCTCTGCCCAGTTCTCTTGGGAGACTGGCGACGACCGTTTCGTGTTTCCCTCCTTCCATTCTGGCCTGTGGACTAGCTGCCAGGAGAACATCTACCTGGACGAATGGGGTGAGCAGTGGGGTGGGGAATGTGGAGGTGTCCTCATAGCCACCTACAGGGGAGATGAAGGGACAGAAAAGACAAGGGGGTGAGGAGGGCTGCTCCTAAGGATACCATGGGCAGTGCTAGTTTTTACTTGGTGTGCACAAGGCACTGATGAGTGTATAACTTTCACGGCCGGTGGCTCCTTAAGGAGCTGAGCTGAGTGGAAAAAGATCAGTGACCCTTCTGCCCACAGAGGCAAAGCCTAGCCAGAACCAGAACGCTTGACGTGAGGAGTGACTGCTGGGATTCAGGAAGGAGGAATGCCCAAGGATCCATGATGCATCTTTGAGTGCTTGGCCATCATTGCAACCATAGCCTATTTAAAACTTCCCAGATAAGGGTGTTCGTCACGCACCATAATGGCACGTGTGCAGAGCAAGTCAAGATAAGGCAAAGAGATGACTGACAGGGATAGATAAGATAACAACAGATGAGGTAAATTACTAGATAAGACCGTCTTAAAAGATCAAAACTTAAAGGCTGGGGGTGTGTTTGTCTGGCAGGCACAACTTTTTGTTCTTCTAATATTTGAAGGCAAGGTAACTTTAATTTGATTGTGGCCACAAAAGAGCTTTGTGCCATTCAGGTAGGAATAGATCCTCCTGTCAGGTGGAGGTGCCGTGGTTTTGGGAAACCACTTATTCAGTCAATTGGAACATAAACCTGTTTGTCAAAAGAGTGAAGCAACATGGCTGGTGAGAATATTATTGAGGATAGCAGTGGTCAGAGAAAGGACAGGCCTACGAGATGGAGTGGGGCAGGGTTGTAGTGTCACCCCCTAAAGGAAGCCGGAGAAATTTAAAATGATTTCTGTTTAGCCTAACCCGGTTCTAAAGCGGATTATAATGGTTTGACCCAGAGAGATTTATGACCCAACAGCAGGACTGAATTAGAGACAAGAGAAAAGCGAGAAGGATTGACGTTAAGCAAAGTCTACAGCTAACTGGACATATTTGCATCGTTCTGGGAGCTTTTCAGAAGGGGGCATTGTTTGGGGGGGGGGGTTCACTAGCTTTCACAGAAATCCTTGCTTTGTCAGAAAGTTATTTAGTAACTCTGACCTCATTGAACCACCAGGGCAGATTTTCCCCGAAAAGCGTGTGTGTGTTTTTCAGCAAATGAGGTTCCTGGAAAGAGCCTTTCTCGGTTTCCCTCTCCGTGTCCTTGGAACCCACACCAGGACATCCCAAATGCATCGGGTACCATTTGCCCACCATCATGTCGCGCCGAAGTGCAGTGGTGTGCAGGAAATAACCCGTTGTGCTGCAAATAATTTTCCCAATTTAATTTTAGAACCGGGGGTCGTTACCTGGGTGACGGAAATGCCTGGCAACGTCACGCTTACCTCTGCTGCCTGTGTGTTTTCTCCTATGTCTTTTTCCAGAGGAAAAGTGCCGAGGCTTTATGGAGGTGGCGCCTCAGTCTGAGAAAGGTGGGCTGGCAGGGCTCAGTACTGCCTAATACGACACGCTTAGCCAGAAGCCATGATCTCTACCTCATCCTCATTTTACTCTTTCTTCTCCTCCTTGTGTCTTCCTCATCTCCTACTTCTTCTTTTTCACCTCCTTCCCCCTGCCTGTTATCTTTCCTTTTTCTCCTTTCCTCATTTGCTTCTCACCCTCCGGGTCCCTCCCTTCTCTCCCTCCTTCCATATCCCTTTCCTTCCTCCCTGTTCTGAATCTTCCCACCTCATGCCATCTTCCGCTTCCTCGCACTTCCTGCCCCCCCCACCCCCCGTTCCCTGACAGCAGTCATGCTCTGGCTGTCCGTGATAATGGAGCTGATGTGCATGGGGCTGCTTACCACCAGCTATCTGCTGCTCTGCCTGCAGCTCTGCATCCGAGCCTGGCTGCCCTCGGCCGCTCGCTGGGGCCTGCTCCTCAGTGCCTTCTCTGCCGTATTCACCGTGCTGGGAGGTGGGTGGTGTGGGGGCTCGCTCCCACCATGCCTGACCATGTGGATGTCACACACTATAGTGCTAATGAGAGATCCAGAGGTCCAGAGAGTAAAATCCATTATTGCATTTGTATTTATGTGAAGCACCACAGGGGGGTGCAATAGAAAGTGTATTCCATTGCACTATGTGCTTGTACATGGATCTGTTGACAGTAACCATTGAGTCTTGATATGTGCAGATCTGTAATGGTTCATCTAAAAACTTCAGCTGCTGATGTTGGGTTCTCCAAACAAGGATAAATGTGCAGTATTGTTCCACAGCACTTAGAACTGGGATTCCTGAGGATAAATATTGACAGTCCGTCATGTTCTGTTATTCGATCATACAAAGCTGTTTGTCCATGTTATAATTCTTTCTGCTTTCTCACAGGACTGCTGGGGATGGTGGGTCACATGATGTTCATGCAGGTCTTCCAGGTCACAGCCTCTGTGGGGCCAGAGGACTTCAAACCCCACAGTTACAGCTACTCCTGGGCGTTCTAGTGAGTCTCCACACCACACATCTCACCAGGGGCGAGTTTGTTGTATCTGTCCCCCCCCCCCCATTGTAGTGACTGTTTGTGGCCAGCAGGGGGCACTACACCAGTGCATTGTTTGCATAGCAGTAAACACCACCGATGCATCCCACTGCACATGGCTACCGCAGGTACATGCAATGCCCCAGCCGAGGCAGTTGTTCCTTCACGACAGTATAAATGTAAGACAGTGGTGGAAGGTGGGGTAATCGTCTTTCTCTGCTTGTCTTCTCCCTCTCTGGTCCTTCCCTCCCGCTCCGGTCTGTCCCACTCTGTCCGCAGTGTGGCCTGGGTCGCCTTCTCTTTCTGCATGTTGTCTGGCGTCTGCACAGTCAACAGCTACACCAAGAGCATGCTGATGCGCGGGCGCTCATGTGCACGCACAGTTGAAGAGCCTGCCAGGCAGCCCCCCGCCCTTTTCTTTTACCTGCCTCCCCCCCCGCCCGGCCCACCTCTCTCACCCTTGTCTCCATACTACAGTCCCCTAGCTGACTCACCTCCCCCCCCCCCCCCCCCGCGCCGCACCCCCTTCTCCCACCACCCCCCCCCCCCCACCCCCCCCCCCTCCCCCCCCCCCCCCCCCCCCC
>JAAGVU020000044.1:1532059-1549876 GCA_011763525.2 Mormyrus iriodes | reverse complement strand
TATTTGTGAATTGGTGTTACGCTTTATTGTTGTTTAATCTCAAATTATATGGTGTGTGTGTTTGGTGGGGGAGGGGGGGGAGGGGGGGGGGGGGGGGGGGGGGGGGAGGGCGTTACAACTTAATAAGTTAAATGCAAAAGTCTGTTTTTTGGGGGGGGGTGAAACCAAATTAATCACTGGGGGTTACACACCCCTCCCCACCCCCTGGTTCCTATGCTTCTGTTACTTTCCTATGTTACACTGTTGAATCGTTAATAGTATTTTCGGAGGGGGGGTACTCACGTTATCGATGGTTGCCACAAGTAGCAAAACAATTGTGGCAATATGAAGAAGGAAGATTCCTGCCAGGAGAATCAACATGGTGACTGTAAAAAGGAGAGGAGTCATTTTACGTGAGACAGCACGGAATGCGTCATCTGCTGGTTATAACATGCTAAAAGGTAGCAGAGTAAGGACACAGACTGACACATTGAAGACCTACGATCCAAGGCTGTGGAACCTCAAAAAAACATATATAATCTGAACGACACCTGTAAAAAATCCTTATATGTACATAAACATTATTATAAGTCAGTTTGGAAAAAAAAATCTTTTGAAAAGTCAGACTAATATAACTTTTGAACTTTCAGACAGACAAACCTATGTTAAATAGTGGGTTAACTAGGGGACACCGAGCAGAACCATAACAGTATCCCGAGTGAATGACGTGGAATTAAGTCCCAAAGCCCACACAGTGAGACATGGCACACCTGCAGAAAAGAACGTCCCTCACGCCGTCCTGGTGAACAAGTTACTACAGGGTACAGCTTTGGAGAAATAGAAAATGTGGAGTCACAAAGGCAGCCATTCTTGACACTCAAATGAGTCGTGACTTGCCCCCAATGTTTCCAAAAAAAAGGTTAAAATATGGCCACACCTTAAAATAACTTCAGCAAATACCTGATCCGCACTGCTTGCCCCAGGAACACGCCCTAACGTAGTCGCATACATACAAACATGGCAGCCGTATTCCAAACAGCTACAATCTACTCACCATTGCCGTTACATTGTTTCAAGTTCATGCTATTGAATTTACTACTCAAGATCGAAAGACCGTTCAGTTACTCTGGATTAATTAGGTATGTAATTAAGTGGTAAAAACTACGGGAGGCTTTGAACTGGACAGCGGCTACTTACTAATAAGATACCGAAAGTCATTCTGTACATTTCTTTGTTGTTGTTTTTTAGATGAGACCTAAAGTCAGGTTTGCTCATCACGTTACAGGACTGGAAACCAAAATTCACTCAGTCCTCATGTAATCCAATAAAGGAGTTTCGTTAAATTTATAAAATTAACTAAATCTACATAATTCGTTTTTTTTTATCAAAAACGTAATCCGTGGCCTGAGAGATTTTTGGAAATTCACTCTTGAGTTAGGTTTTTCATATGCGTATATGATATTTAACCCTTGTGTATTTTACTTCTTCCGTTCTAAATTCTAGATTCTATAGAATTTATCCTCATTTTGAAAATGGACTGGGGTCACTTCAGCCCCAAAAATAACACAGGGGATAAAACGATTGACCACAGAACGATGCGTTCTCCATTTGGAAGGACAGACTTTAATTGGTGAAATGAGTGAAATAAATGAAAAATATCTCAATTAAAATACAGTCGACTATGCAAGCATAATGACTTCCTCTTTCCGTACGCGGCAATATTACGCGAAGGAGTGTGAGATGCGGTTTCAATTCTGATTGTCTGAATTAATGTTTAGTGCTGGATAGCCTGAAAGTGCGTGAGGTGTTTTTGAGTTCGACGGCTGCAATCCGGTGGATCTGGACGCTAATCGGTGACATAAACGTGCGTGATCCTCTTGATTTCAGGAGTCACAGTACAGTCTCGGCACATTAAGACACGCCTCCCGCTCATCCAGTCCGACGGCGCTGCCCGAGCACACACCCATGTCTGTTACGCATCAGCGCCGAATGTGTCGGAATACATCGAGAGATTTGCGTTTAATTAACTGTTTCCTGTAACGCAAATTTCGTCTTCATCTAATATAGAAAAACTAAGCAAATGAAAATAATCTAAAAGTTTATATATACGTAAAGGAATATAAAATGCGCATATATAGATAGATAGATAGATAGATAGATATGTATATATATATTTCACCGCATGTATGTGTTGGAGTTCAAACCGTAAACTGCATAACTAGTGCTCTTGGTTAGTTATACTCATTCAGTGAATTGCTGCGATTAAATAGTATACTTAGGTTAGTCATCAGTTAATATAGTGCAAATATCAAAACAGGCATATCAAGGTTCTTTAAAGCTGGGTAAATATTTTCTCACCGTTTGATTAAGGGGAAACGTCCGCTGAAGTTTTGCCGCTTCGCAGTGGAGAGGCAGTTCCTGCGTCCCTGAAGTTCCCTCGCCGGCGATGCGATCGCGATCTCCGTAAACTTTTAACGTGTGTAAGTGTATCCGTTAACTTTTTCCTGTATACTATCTGTGCTAAAATAAGCAGTGTATCTTCTTCGCTTCCGTATGAAGATCTAGCAGTTATGTTAGATGGAGCCCGATCTTGATGAGCAGCCAGAAGAGTCTTTCCCTGTACGCCCTACGCATTTGCAACTTCCACCAACTCGCAAGAGCCTTTTCCTACAACCCAACCCGTGCTCCTCCTCCTAATATATCTGTCCTCCCTCTCTCACTAACCTCACCACAACCCAAATCACGCCACCCATGCATCCTTGTCTGTTTCCTCTGCACAGACACATGTCCCTTTACGTGTACGCAAGAGTACCAGCGTTATCACAAATCTTATATAAACACTGGGCTATACAGTGTTTCGCGAAATAGGCCGATAATTGGAGTCATTTCCATCAAATTTACAAGGTAATCAATTCGAACTTTTCCCAGGGGATTTTTCTAAACGGGCATCAAATTAATTACTGATGCTACGTGTAAATGTTCCCTTTTTACCTATCTGGCCAATGCTAATCCTGCTACATCAGTTTAGGTTTTGTGTTTGGGTTCTTCGTTCGTGTTTTTTTTTAAAGTCTTTGTCTTCTGACCTTCTGTCTAAAGAGGGAATAATAGTTTGATGCCTCCCAATGACTAGTCGACAAGTAATGTTGCGCTACCATGGTGTTCCCTGGGCAGCCTATCAAAAGACTGTATGGGCCCAAACACTCAGACTACTATGTTTTTCCTCTCTCCTCCACCCTTCACGAGTATAGTCAGGCTGAAGGAATGCAGCTGGCCTGGGAACGAGAGGGAAGCCCGGTAGGATGAGTGCAAGTCTCAGCCTGACTGGGAGGAGGAGGGGAGGGGTTGACAGAGAGGGAGAAGGTAGCGTAATGCACGTCCACATGTGTAGGAAGACATCATTTGACATAATGATAGTAGAATATGTGAGGGGAGACATGGTAACTATGCCAAATAAACTGTGCCTCTGTTTTAGTTTAATGAGGGTATAATAGACTACCAAAGCAGCCAACTAAAAGGGATAGTCACAGTCAGGACATCACACAGAAACTGAACACAAGAAGATACAGGGTTCCTTTCGAGTCCTATCGGGGACTATCTGGCAGGGAGCTCGGAAGGAGTAAAAGCAGGGTCTGACTGTGGGTCCCTGAGGACCAAAAACCACAGTTTTTCAAGCCAGTTCTCGGGGACCCCCAGACGGTCCACGTGTTTGCTCTCTCCCTCCCCGGGAGTTGGGAAGAAGCAAAAACGTGGACCATCTAGGGGTCTTCAGAGGACTGGTTTGAGAAACTACTTTAGAGGACTTCGCTTGGAGTTACAGCTCATGGCAAAAAGTGAACATTAGGTGCTGTAAAATATGGACGGTGGCTCCATTTTAAATCCGAATTCTTCTTTGAGTGGTGACCCATAATTGCAGGCTGTGCAGACAGTCGGAGAAATAATGTGGACAAGGAGATTACTGAAGCTTATTTGCAGAATTATGCAGTACCCAAATTGTCACTTGAGGTCTGTGGAAAGGCTAGTATTGTATATCAAATGATCCATGCGTCTTCCAACTAGTTATCCAGAACAGGGTCACGGGGGAAAGGAACCTAATACAGGAATCACAGGGCACAAGGCAAGCACCACCCTATATGGGATGGCAGTCTCAAATGATTTATTTTGCATTTAATTATTATACTGGAGGCAATATTTTTATGTGACACAAATCTAGTTACTGTGGGTCAACTGGTAGACAGATTTTTGATGGGAAGAGTGGTTGGTGGAGTTCCAAGTGATTATGTCAGAGGGCCCTTAAATGAGGTAATCAAGGATTGCCTCACAAACAGATTAGCGATTACAGTTATGTCTACGTCAGTTGTATCTATTGAGAAATTAATTAGTGTTATGTGGTTATCATCTCAACACTTCCTTGGGTGAAGTGGAACAATACCACCAAGTTCCACTCTAATCTGAGGGTGTGAACTAAGGGTATGTTTTTAGGCAGAATTACAAAGAAGCCAGTAAACATCTTATCACAGAACAGTGTTACAACACCTTACTGATGAGCAACAAAAAGGCATTCACATACACATACACAAGCATATACACAAAGACAGTGCGGAAGAGTGAAATAATGTTGTTGAACCTGATTTGAGACAGACCCAACCTGCAAAATAAATTCTAAGCACTTAAAACGTCTTCCCATCCCTTTACTCTCACACGACTCCAGGCTAATGAAAAATTAGTCTGAAGAATAAGCATTTCATGTGAAGGCTTAAATAGTTAACTTGCAACACCTCCTGAGCAGAGCATTATTGTAACAGTTGGATCTCTAGGGAGATTTTTTTTGCTCTTGATCTTATCTCCCTGAGGAGTCTTTATCCATGGGTGGGGGGGGGTGTTTTCCACGTTTTCAGAAGCACTGTGACAGGGTGATGCAGAGTCCCTCTGAGGATGTGACGGCTATGGTAAAGTAGTTCCCTTCGTGAGTCACTGCACTTCTCACTCCCACTGCTGAGGTGTTCCCACAAGTCTCTGTCAAACAGTTTGTCCCCGCGTGCCACTTTGGTTGGCATGACAACAACCACAGAATGTTTCACAGATATCAAATGACAGCCCCCCCAACCCATGTTCACCTGCTAGTCCAAGCTTCCCCACAAATTACAGATCTTCCACCTGCCTAGTTCCTCTGGCTGGGGTGTGGCTCAGGTAAGGAATGGTTCGGTTAAAGCTAGCTGCATCGCCACTCAGAGACTTTCCAATACCTCCTGCAGAACATCAGGTCCACTGGAGAACACATTTAATTTTGCCCTATATCCAGTGCTTGAAGTGGGTAGAAACAGGTGCCAGTACTCCCCTTGTTATTCAGTATCAGCAAATATTGACGGGCTCCAGTACTCTGAAAAGAGAAACAAAGTGTTGCTGGTACTGCACACTGGTGAGTACTGGCCCACTTCAAGCACTGCCTACACTACTGTCAACACACCCCTTTCCACAGACACCGCGATGGCCTTCTGAACTTATGGCATCTGCAAACTCTCATGGATGTCCCAAAACTTTCGCTAAATCTGTCCTTAGTTCATAAAAATTCTCCCTGAGCAGAAGCTTTAGAAGAGGGTGAGGGATTGTTTTAGAGTACAATGTTACAATATTGAAATGTCTGTTGTTAGGGGATCATGTCATATTTCAGGGGGGTTGTAGTAATTGTAGCCATTTTATTATTTTTAATATGGAGAAACATTTTATGATTTGTAACAGTTACAATTCAAGCGAGCATTTATAATCAATGTTATTGCGTAATTAAAAAAAAAAAATACGTGAAACATTTTGTAAATGTCTAACTCCAAAATTTAAAAATGCACTCGTTTTGTGTTTTTTTGTATTACCGATGACACATTCTGTTTTTTAACTGATTGCGAAAATCTCTCAGGCTTCCCCCACTCCCTGTCCGCTTTCTTTGTTTTTCTAAATTGAACCCAGAAGCATGAACATATATATAATACAAAAAAAAAGTGTGACATAAAAACAATTCACCGTAACTAGGCAACCTAAAATATGAGTCAGAGCACAACCGCGCCCTTTTGTCCGCCACCCCCTCACCGCCCAGCTCCACCCAGTTTACTCCGAGTCTTTTTAACTTCTCGTTTACTGACGTCCAGCCCCTCCGCCTTCGTCCCGTGCGCCTCTTTATCTGCCCCGAATACCCGTCGATCGTACAAAGAACAGTACTATATCTCTATATGTTTGAACATTTAAGATGTGCATTACGAAAAGCTGTATTAGGCGTGCTACGGGTATAACGTCAGCGGTCCAACAGCAAGAGTCTGCATCTGTATGCAAAATCGGCGAAGTGTGCTGATGACACCGATTTCGGATTTGGTGCCGGTTGATATTCAAAGTACTGAAACCGGACCGTCTTTGGCGATTTGATCAATGCGGCACAATGGGCGTGACGTAAGCCAGTCACGTTTAATGGTCGCTCACGGCTCTGCCCGCGACGCCGCCATTTTCTCGTGTCCGGGCGCGCGGAGCAATGCGGCGTTTTCGCGGGTCACGGAAACTGCCGAAGACGGCGGCGCACGTGCCAGCCCTGCTTCGGCGGACTGACGTCAGCGTCACGCGCGCCGTCACGATTAACAGGTAAGATGTGTCTAAAGGCGCTCCGAATACTCCCCCTGAGTAGTTGACCGTTTTAAAGCATATAGACAATTATTAAACATTTAAAGGCAATTCCTCGCGATTATGTTTAAATACACTTCAAAAAAATATTTAGATACAATTATGATTGTTTTCTTTGCTATTTTAATAGGTAAGCGTAACGCAGTGATGCTTGAAGGCCTGTACTGGCACTTGTTAAATGGATATAGACAACACACCATTGAATAAGGTTTTAGTAATCAGTAGTCTTTCTTTTTGGGTGTGCAAAGATACAAAATATCAGATGAAAAGCAGCCGTATGATCTATGAACAGAGTGAACTGACCGTAATGTGTTTTATTAATTTGTGTGCAGAAAATTGAGTCATCCTGCGCGCCCATGTCAATATTGACTGGGAAGTCATTACACCTGATTTTAGTTTACCGTAGTTTCCCTTCGCCAGTCGCTCTCTTTCAGTTGAAAATGCGGAAATTTTCCACTAGAGGGAGCTAATGGTGTTTAACATTGGCCAGCTATGGTGTAATTCAAACGCAGTTCTTTTGTATTTCACTATGAGGCATCGTAATCTACCGCCCCCCACGGTAAATTTTGCCGAGTGTGGGAGGGTAACTTTTGCCGAGTAATACCTTTTGCCGACCGAGTTTGGGGTGCACAATTTTTTTTTACTTAAGTAAGAGAAATAGCCCATTGGAAGAAAAATACTCTGGTAAAAGTTGAAGTGTGAATCAGTATAATTAACCCAAATTAAAGTATAAAAGTACACATTGTTGTATTTGCTTCAAGTATAAAAGTAAAAGTAGCTCCATAACTGTGCATTTCTAAAGCATATGTAAAACCGGAGCTCCAGTGTTGCAAACCCCTCTTTAAAATCCCTTAAAATGTTCGATTTAATATAAGCAGAAGCTGGTTCACAAAATACTTTGCATCAAGGCGTGCTCTTTTAGGGCTAAAAATCTGTCCTGCACAACTGAAAAGTCTTTCGCATGTTGCAGAGGCAGACAAAGACCTGTCAAACTTAAGTGATAATTTGCACGCTGCAGGAAAAGATTTCAGGACATCCACGGTATCAGTTGGGTTGGATAAATATGCTTCTGTCTGCCTGGTGCTTTCCTGTACTTTGGCTGTACTGTTTATATTTATATAATTATGTCCTTTCATACTGGGCCCATGTTGGTTGTTTTGTCTGATTCTGCTTGTAACTGCTGCCATAACACAGAAATTTCCCTTCGTAGGATTAATAAAGTTCATCTTATCGTGACCAGCATGGAAATCACACTGGTCTGTGCTGTTTTTTCAGCAGGTGTTAAGTAATGCGGGGTGGCACAGAAGTGCAGTGGTTAGCACTTTCACCTCACTCCTCCGAATCCCTGCCCACGTTCCATTTATGTGGAGTTTGCATGTTCTCACCTGAGTCGTCGTGGGGTTTTCCCCCACGGTCCAAAAACATGCTGAGGCTAATATGAGTTGCCAAATTGCCCGTAGGTATGCATGTGTGTGAATGGTGTGTGAGTGTGTGCCCTGTGATAAATAAAGATTTTCTTTATCTGGAAACTATAACAAAATACTCTCATTAAACCAAATGTTACGCAAACAGCCTAAGTATTATACGATGAGGTCTAACTAGTGATGGCCAAAATGAAGCTTCATGAACCATTTGTTGTATTTCCTGACCCCACTAGATGGTGCTATTGGTTTGCGTCGCTGCATGCTTTGAACCCATTTTTTAACAGAGATGACCATCTGGTGTTTTAACTTTCCACAATCAGATGGCAAATACCAGCAGGTCTACATAAAAACGGAAGTAATACCAGAATAGGCGAGCAGACAATTATTTGACATATGGATTCACACATTTCAGCATTTTACCTGCGATTGGCTGCTCTTACACCTACACTTTGATGCAAGCGCGTTCCTTTCCAACACTGGAAAAAGCCGGGAAAGAAATGGAAGCGACAGTGTAGACTAGACACTAGAGAAGTGAATGACAAGTTTAGCTGTGGAGTGATGGCACCTCTGCACTATTTATAAGGCAGGATCAGCTGACGTTATCCAAGGAACAAGTGCATCGCAGAAAATTTCCCATCCATGGTTACTTAAAAGAAATGTTTGAAGTTAAGATAATTGCGAAAAGTACTAAAGTACAGAAACAAAGTTGTTTTATTTTGTTACTTTATACCTTGGCCCCCTATGTCCGGAAAATGTCCGGTATGCCAGCCCTGTCTACAGCCCAAAAAAGTAATTGATTCAGTCTACATCTATATCGCCATACTTTACTGATGGATTGGAATAGCCGGCTACTGCGATTTCAAGACAACAGAAAAAATAGTTTCATATGAAGCCTGTTCTAATAATTCTTAAAATGGCGCTTCAGCATTTTAAGCTGTATTTAGCTGTTAATTTATAGGCATCCAGTCATTTATGTCGAAACATTTGCCTTCTTTTCTGTTAAAGTTACCACCAAGGTGGGGCATAAAAATGAGATTAGTGTAAGGTACAGAAATAAGAATTTATTTCTAAATATGTGTGTGATTGACAGAACATCAAAAATGTCCTGGGTCCTTTTGCTCACAAGTTCATTTGTCGCCTTGTTTGCTGTCAGTGCTCTCCTCTCCGCAGTGCTGACTCTAGTACATTTTTAGATGTCTTGTGCTCCACCTGGCTGCTGAAACATACAGGTTTTTCCTTCTGGCTTCTCTAAAATCGAATAAGCACAAGACACAGCTTGGAAAAACACCATTTTAATTGTTAAAGGAGAAATTACTAACATCTCATATTAATGGCAGAACACTAAGATATTTAGTGCAGCTAAGCAGAGGCGCTCAGGCTGAGCTCTCCACATCGGTCCAGTCCAGCCACAGGACAGTTGGTCGACAGTGACTGGCATGCACAGACAGAGGCACTGGTTGGACCCCATGGAGCTTATCAGGACTGTGTGAGCAACACTGCAGACTGAGATAACAGCTGGAAAGCTAAGCGTCTGTGTAAAAACAAATCGGTTACTAGTTTATTAGCTCCTTGCTCCCTTGTTTCACCGGCATGTTCCTGCACTACAGGGAAGGTTAACATGACACCAGCTCAATGTTTTGATAGTGTCAGTCTGCAGCACTGTAAAGTACAAGCACTTAAAGCGGGCAAGTTTGGCACAGTTTGTAACAGAATAATACAGACATTTTATGTCTTGACTATAAACTACATTAAAAAAACTGGATGGGGCATGAAGCTGGCGGGGGACACCTCCTGGTGTTGGGCTGAAGCTTGGTGAAGGCTGGCAGGAATGATGCTGTTGGCCTTTGGATTTTTGCTAGTAGCAGATATTCGGCTAGTAGACAGGGTACCGCACCTGGCTATGCTTAATACCATTCATGAGAATACAGCAACACACCAGAGCAAAAACCTGGGAAAGGGGGGGCATGCAAACAAGGAGAGAGAGGATTTGGGATTTAGGGGAATGAAGTCTGAACATCGGTGTACTCTGTGCCAGAGAGTGAAAGAGCCAGAAATGTTAGCTTCCTAACCAACTCCTATTAAACATTCAGAAAATTAAAAAAAATGGCCTGATGACTCGCGAGATCAAGAGATAATCACAGAATAACACAGATTACGTAGCAAAAGGATGCCTACACTGGCTATAGGAAAGACTGTAACAGTTTGGAAGAGAGAAAAAAGTAAACAGGAAGTCAGGTATTAGCTGGGGTGAGCAAGAGGAATCTCTGGCTGGAAGGAGGTGGTCGTGGTGGACATAAGGATATAGGGGGGACCGGATGAAGACGAGATCCCTTTGCGAACAATGAAGCTGCAAATCAGTGCAAATAGCTGACATGGAGGGTGAACAGGTAAGGAAGCCCGAAATTAAGGACCGATACAATTAGACCCAGAAGGAGGGATGGGGTGGGGAGGGAAGAGGAGGGGCAGAAAAACACCTATGTTAATTCTTCCATCCATCCATTTTCCATATCTGCTTCTGCTATTCAAATAAATTCTTGCTCCTCTAATTTTTAATATGGTACCCTCATTAATATTAATAACTGGCCATTTCCCTAGCTGTTTTTGGCAGTCTCATGTATTTCCTACAAAAAAAAACATTAAAAATTTGCCATAAATGTTCAAAAGTGTTTAATACACATCAGTGTACATACCATCAAGGCCAGCATTCCAGAGAACCCTCCCATAAATGCAGGGCTCCTGTAATTTGTGCTCTCAATGACTCCAGGACATGGCTGATGGTCAAAAAACAATGCAGGTGTCAATTTTCCCATAATCCTTTGCCGAACACAATGGGGGACTTCCTTTCTTTAACACTGCCACCAGCAATGAAAATTCCACCAAGAAAACTGTCCCCTTTAAAATCCACAAATCCATAGCGTATTATATTGTATTATTGTCAATTTGCACATCCCACATAGCCACCTCATCCCCATATCACACTAATTTATTATTCACTGTATATATTTTTATTCTTATAATGTGCTGTCTTGTCATTTACTACACTGCTGTATGTTCCATCCCCACAAT
The DNA here is from genome assembly GCA_011763525.2 of Mormyrus iriodes. Taxonomy (NCBI): domain Eukaryota; kingdom Metazoa; phylum Chordata; class Actinopteri; order Osteoglossiformes; family Mormyridae; genus Mormyrus; species Mormyrus iriodes. The sequence continues at coordinate 1,538,750 of JAAGVU020000044.1, read as the reverse complement.
GCACCCGTCCTCCCCACAGCAGAGCACAAAAATTCCGCTGTATTTTCCAAATGTGATTGTAAGACTGTCGTTACTTTTTTACATTTTAATGAATGCACAAAATATGGTGGATGGCACAGTTGGGTAACATTAACCAGACAAATGGACTCACCGGTATAGAGAAGGACTCGAAAAATCCACTTTTAGGACATGTTTCTCTGACCAGGGGTTCCATAACCTTTCCTAATATCCCACAACAACCAAACTAGAGGAAAGAACAGCCAGAAAACAATGTTAATATGTCACAAACCATAGTGAGATCCATCCCTCTACAATAGAGAAGCATATACATTGTTTCCCTTGCATTATACAGTGTTTGGTTTCCTTGGTAATTAATACTAGAGAAACTTCTCTGCATACTTGAACACACACATATTGTCTGTCTTGTCTAGGTGTGTGTCTGTGTATACTTATATACACACATACAGTTAGACAAGATATACCTGGCCTTGTTAAGAGGATTCTGTTGAAACAGCGCTTTAGAAACTTGGTAAATAAGTCGACCTGCATTTAAATTGCAGGAAACATTTGTTCTATATAATTCTTGTACTTGTTTTTGACACTAGGAAAGTGCTCTTCAGTACTGTCTAAATTTACAAATGATTTTTGATTGCGCCACCAGAAAGGGTTAATTTCCATAACTCAGCAAAATCATGCGTTTTCAACACCAACGACACAAAGAAAACTTGAGCAGAAATCCAGGTGGGTGGGTTTGGTACTGCATGAAGAGGTCGGGTGTATACCATGTTGTGGAAGAACTCCAGCATGACGGCCATACTGGGGTCTCCGCCCTTGTCGACATACTGAGCGTACGTGGTCGTGTACGCCTCCGAGAGCAGCTTCCCAACCTGCCGGGCCGTGTAACAGGTGATGACAGGTCACTGTGGCAGCACCTATAATGCATCTATAGTACTTCCACCCCTCTTTCTCATTCTGACTATCCTTATCTTCACATAAATCTACCAGCTCTCTGTCCAGCCCCAGACAGGATCGTAACAGGATACAATTAGCATAGGCAATTTTACAGGGAGACATTAGCACCCCCTACTGTCGAGATAGAAACAAGTTTTCAAACGACGCAAAAAAATAATGGAAATTGTATTTGAAAATCTTCATTGCATCAAAATTGTGCTTTTTTTTAATGCTTTCTTGTATTCTTATATTGACTGAGTTTGTTGATTAGATATTAGGGTAGTGACCGTATAATCATGCAACACTGTACAGTGCTTATTCACTAGGGACAGTTTGTTACAAACGTAGCAACAAGGTAACAAACACCTTTCCATTGTGAATATGACAGTACTAGTGCTTTTCACTGCATTGGTTTATAATCTCTATTTGTGATGTATAGCTGTGAAAGTGAGAATTTCCTGCTGTAAATGCGGGCCCTATATACCTTTTTTGCAGTACCAATAAGCTATGTGGCATCAGGTAACATTAGTTACCCGTTGGATACTTCACCACTCCCCACCCTGCCCTTTGCCCCTCACCCCCTACCTATTTTGTGCTTGTCCGCAGTTTTCTAAGGGCTTCAAACAGAAAATTCCAGTATACTTTTCACCCATCACGCTAGTTAAATTATTTAGTACTTATTCCGTTTGGCTGCCGCATACTTTGTCCCCCCCCCCTTCTTTCCTACTCACCTCGTCGCTCTTCACAATAGCCAGCGTCCCAGCCGCGATCTCAGCGGCCAGCAGGAATCCCAACAGAAAGCCGAACTGGAATCGATGGTAGAAAACACACTCACTACCTTAAACACTCTGCTTGTCTGCAGTCACGTTTTACATTTACTCAGCAAGGGCGGGTAACAGTGTAGTGTATTCAGTGCATTCTGGTGCATTCAGGCACAACAGCGTCCCCATTGAGCACAAGTGAGTGACTTAAAAAAGACAAAACGAAACTGATGACTGGAAAGAAGCCTTGAAAAAAAAATGTACAGAATGAGGAAACTGCCACAGCAGTTATGAGAAAATTTTAATCCCAGGGAGAGACCAAAACTGAACTCACTGGGTAAAGAGAATTAGCATTAATGCTAAGGATGGGATATAGTATCATATTGCTCAATAATATGGTGTGAATTTTAGAGGGAGGATATTTAATTAACGCATATATTTCCAAAGAGACCTCTTCATGCAGTTTGCTGTGGCTGTTTCCACTTGGTTGCTCTAGCATTAATACTTTGTTCTCTTACCACAGACAGTGCGCCTTTACTCTCATTACAGGCACCATAGTTCCCGAATGCAGAGATCAGCATCATCAATGCCCCGAGAACTATAAACAGGGTCACCACTAAATGAGAGAGTAGAAGAAAACTCAGACTGGTACACAAAAGACACTAATTTGAAAACACGTATATAAAAAAAAACATCGAAGCTGCTGGCTTTGAAAATAAATGTGAACTGTTAAGTTCCTAAATTAATGTCATGTAACATTTATGCAGATTGTCGAGCTTTAAATTCAGAAATCTCACGGAAATGTACCAACACATACAACTTGGTAGCAGGAGAGTTTCGGAGGTTCACGCCAACTTTCTGCCCCCGCTTCTGTATCTCATTTATATTTATAAATGATATATACATAATAAATTAATTATATATAAAGTACCGGTCAAAGAAAATCTGTTTAAATGATCTTCATGTTGTTGGCTAATGAGGACCGCAATCAAATTTAACTAAGTAATTAGTTGAGCTGGTGGTGAAATTTAAAAGCGATATAAAATGGCTGGGGATCATTTTTTTTCCTGCGAAATTACACACTACCCACAAAAACAGATTTAAATTTTTTTCTTTTACTGCCTAGGACTTTTATGCTCACACACGCTCATCGTATATGTAAAAACACTGTACCAATGACAAAGGATGCCGTGTTGAGATCGACATTGAAGATTCCCCTTGTCTGACCGCTGAATCTCACCCACAGTCCAAGCGCCATTATTGCAAATCCAATAAGCTGCGGATAAACAATATGTTAAGAGAAAAGCCGTCGTTTTTCGTTCAATGCATTAATTTTATCCGAGCTCCCTGGGTCTCCTGTGACAAAGACCACAAACTGCCGTTGCCGTCACAATATGACATAGTGCATTATCTAAACTATGGTTTTTCAAAATGTCTTAAACCAAGGAACACAAAATTAAAACAAAAAAATCTAAGGATCCCCCCCGCATGAAGAAAATTCCTACACTTTGTCTGCTTAGGCTACTTATTTAGGAACCCCCACGTGGTTTAGATTATGTACGACCTAGAATACCCCAGATCTAGGCTACAAAATCACGTGTTAGGACTAGAAAGTTATGCAGACGATAAAAACTGTAAAACTTAATTCTATTGTCTAAAGTGAAATGCATCTAATATGTTGGCGTCTATGATGATCCATGCCCAACTTAGTTAAATACTGGAAGTCCACAAGGGAAAAGGATTATTTCCGAACATTGGCTTGTAAATAAGGCGTCTGTACCGTCAGTTTACACATACATGCATGCATGTCCTGCGCAACCTAAGCTCCCATAACCTTAGACACATAAACAGGGCTGGAAATTAAGGTCTAGTACCAGTATTGCTATTATGGATTCTTTACGGCGGGTGTATGCAAATAAATGGCTAACAGTAATAATAAAACTATAATACTTACGCCCAATACGATATTGACGAGAATGAGAATACATTTACACAGCTGGGAACATCCATCAAGTGCCATTTTCACCAATTCTGCTTTCTTTGCCTGCCTGCCTGCCTGCTTCACCACACCTTTTCCCACCGTTTGGGCAATGGTATTCGGCCTTTTTTTTATCAACAGACTGCAGAGATCACTGAAATAAAAAGTGAGATGTCTTCACTAACGAGGACGAAGGATGCCACGGGAAAGAATGATCAGTTTCGTTACCTGTCTCTCCTTTTCAGACTTGGCACGTCTGTGTCAGTCGCTCGGGCCACAGACGCGCGTTTCTATTGGCTGATTGCGAAACAACGAACGGCGAAGAAAACGAAAGTAACCGTATTTACGTTTTCGCAAAAAAAAGAGCGAAGGCGAGCTTAGTGGCGCAGTTGCAAATAAACATACCTGAGAATGATACATTGGCATTTTATTCGCGAATGAAAACATATAAAAGGTTCTGAGCTTCTATGAATCATGCAGCCTTCCTTTGATTATCAAAATATGGTAACAGTTTACTTGAGGGGGCAGAATTAATAGTAATTCAGTTACAACTGAAGTACAAATCATGGACAAATATAGTAACTATTTGAGATAAAAGATGCGTCACGATTCATTAATGATCAACAAACGTGAGATCAGTATTTCACCTGATATTCATCACTTGTTCCTTCTGTAGTTCCTTCTGTAAAGATTTACAGAATTAACAGATATAGCAATTGCTTGAGATAAAAGATGCGTCATGATTCATTAATATTGATGAATTAACATGAGATCAGCATGTAACCAAGACTTAGTTTGTGGTTAATTAATACATAAGCAACAGCATAATGCTACATTATTTCTACTCCTTCAAGTGAAGTGCTACCTGAAATATTACTAAGACAATGAAAAATGCATGTGTGTAACTAAGAACAATCTCAATATTCTGTTACATTTTCGTTCAGATATTTCCGAAATTTCCCTTCGTGAGATTAATACATTTCATTTTATCTCATTTGTGTACTTTGTATTTCTATCAAAGTATCTGTTTGTGCTGTATTTACTTAGTGTGCCTCCTGTGTACTGTCTTTGCGCGTTGTCTGTTTGGCACTGTGCATTATGTTCCTCTGTGGACTATGTTCTTTCTGCTGCACTGTCAGACAAATTGAGTACAAATTTGTATCTTTGCTTGTCACTGGGGCTGTTCCCTCAAGGCTCTGCCAATTGTACCCTAGCTGTAGGTAATTGTACCTTTTACAGTACAGAAATGGACTCTGATGAATATCCCCAGGGTACAAACAACATTAATATACCCCCAATGGTACAAAAATGTTCCTCATAGTCCATTTCTGTACCTTAAAAGGTACATTTACCCTTCAGGGTTCAGCCCCAGTGGCAGCAAAGGTACAAATTGGTACCCTTTTTCTGACAGTGTGTATGCACCAGAATTTCTCACTGGGATCAATAAAGTCAGTCTTAATCTTAATCAAAAATGAACCGAATTTCCGTACATGGAGGGATTGCCGTATCACACACACATACTTTCTCAGTCTCCAGCTGGGGATTCATCTGTCTACCTTCCAGAGATTTATTCTGGACAAGATCACTTGGAAAGAAGCTATGCACAAGTCATGCAAATTCCACACAGAGCCTAAGAAGGACCTGACCCCCCCCCCCCCCAACCAGAAAGGCTATATAACAGCCCCACACATTGAGCTACCATGTTACCCGGGACATTTGCTGATTTGTAAAATATCCTAGAAACATTACTTACCGTTTTGCTGGGTTATTCGTGCCTCTGTTGGAAGCCCTGTTGCTCCTCACCAACCAGGTTGGTGGTTTAAATCAACCTGCCAGTCAGGGGGCGGTGTGTCGGGTTAGGCATCTGTGTCTGTTATCAGAAGGTCATTGGTTCAAGCGCTGGCCTCAGCAAAATAGTCAGATCTACATTGAGCCTTGGCTTTGAGCAAGGTCCTTAACTTCTAAAATATTGCTGGGGTACTGGATGAATGGCTCTCAACTCCATATGTGTGCATTTCAAAGGAGAACAAGACAGGATATGCAAAAAGGAGCACTCTAATGCACCTGTATTTCTGCAAATGGCAACCATAGCATCTTTCCTTTGCAACGTTTTACTCCTGCAGTCTACAAACATGCAGCGAGGCAAACCTGCACGTATATGTGGTTCCTATGACAGGCGGATATGCCGTCCAGAGTGTGAACTGAGCTTCCTAGAATAGCCTCCAGGCTCTTTGTGACCCTTAACTGAGTGTAGAGGGAGTTACACTTGATTAATATGGTCTATATGCTTCATGGTGTGGCCAGGACCGTACTTATAATACATATCATGGGGATTAGACCTGAAAAATGGGAAACGGCACAGTTACTGATCTCATCACTTTTCCTGGCTTTTTCTTTTTATAGTATTATTTTATTGATTATTTTTGCTGTTATTTTATTGTGAATCTTATCTTTATATGTCTTTTTGTATTGTTTTTCTTTATATTATGTATGTATCTTTATGTATGTATTCTTTGTATTATTTCCTTTTGAGCAGAATCCAGGAAGCAGGTGGGAAAAGCATATGTTTGTGACAAAGAACGTGAAGCTTGAAGCTGCGTACATTTTGACCAAAATGTAGTATCTGCTACTGCGATGGGTTGGCGCCCCATCCTGGGTTGTTCCCTGCCTTGTGCTCGTAGCATCCGGGATGGGCTCCGGACCCCCCGCGACCCTGAATAGGATCAACGGTCACAGAAAATGGATGGATGGCATTATGTGTCAATGAAATAAATTTCGGGTATGGGGAAAAAAAAATGTGCATATATGTATTTTAAGTCATAGCTATATATTTTTTCCTTACATGAACATGTTCCTGTATGTTTCCTTCTTTAGTCCAATACTAGCTTGGGTTAGTGTTGGGTTAGCATGTGTGTGTACATATATGTGTGTGTACACTCACCTAAAGGATTATTAGGAACACCTGTTCAATTTCTCATTAATGCAATTATCTAATCAACCA
>JAAGVU020000044.1:1502043-1521934 GCA_011763525.2 Mormyrus iriodes | reverse complement strand
TCGGTGGGCTGGTGTTTTCCCCTTAGGTACAAGGGGGGGGGGTGCTTTCCCACAACCCCCCCCCCCCCCCCCCCCCGCATTACCCTAAGGCTCAGGAGAACAATAGGCACCCCCACAACTCTACGGGCCAGTCCTCATTTTCTCCACCCCACTGCAAGCAGAAGATTGTGGCAAACATGTTTTCTGTGTGTGTGCAATCCCTGTATACGTGTGTGTGTGTGTGTGTGTGTGTGTGTGTGTGTGTGTGTGTGTGTACATGCACGTCACCCATAACTCGTTGCATATGCTGCCCATGTCTTTTTGTCTCTATGAGCATCCAGCATGTGTGGTTAATCCCCTGATCATCCCCTGATCATACTTTCATCCCTGCCGTTTGCACCCTAATCCTGTCATCCCTTTCCTTTTTCTATCCCTTCATCCCTATATCTCCATTCCACTATCTGCCTGTCTCTTCTCTCTTTCCCTCTTTTCTCCATGTTGTCCTTACTTTCACGGTCACTTTTTCCCCCTCTCCTCCCATCTCCTTTCTTCCTTTGAAGCTGCCCGCTCTTAATACTTTGTACTTTCTTGTGGGGGGGGGGGATAAGAAGTAAGAAAGGGAGAGGTGGCTTTGTATCTCGCAACGGCAAGTAGTTGGAATTCGAGACGGCATTCGGCTCTGAATACAGATCCAGCTAGCTGTTGAAATGTAGTTGTCGGGACGCCGAATGTGAACCATAACCCGGGGCATGAAAATGGAGGTGGGAGGGGTCTGAGTGGAAACGTTGATGATAAATAAATAAATGATCAAAGCCTCATGGTACAAGAGACCGTGTTACGGGTGCAGAACTAAGCATCTTCTCCCCGGGCCGGCGATGGCACTTGTACGTTCAGCTGGCTGTCAAGAGCGAGGGAGGGGTGCAGGTGGGATAGGAAATAACTTGACAGGGAGGGAGAACGAGAGAGGACAGGTTATGAGGGAGAGAGAGGAGAGGAATGACTTGGGCTGTCAGGAAAGGAGCGAATCACACAAGGGGAGAAGGAGCTTAAGGCAGGCGAGCCTTAGGAACGGGGAGTTTTGAAGGGGGGGGGGGAAGAGAAGTTTGTGGGAGTTTTGATAAGGAGGGGGGTGGAATGTGAATTTTACCCGAGAGAATCAAAGGAGAGTAAACTTAGGTGAAAGCAGAGGAAAGGGAAAGGCAGCCCTGGGGGCAATTCAGGGCGGGATTTCTGACGTTTTCCCCCACCTGTACGATGATGGGAATCTGCTATCCGTCAGCCCTGCCGGTGAGTTCGTCTCTAGCCCATAATAATCTCCCTGCTTTCCTTTCCCCTTCTCCTCTTCGACTTGCGATGTAGGCCGCTTTATGTTGAACGTTACCCCTGTGGCCCCCGAATGCGTGTCAGCCGTTTCTTTAACACCGCCGCCCTCAGAACGCGGCTCCCGCCACCCCCCCCACCTCGCATCTGAGTGACCGACGGGGATAACGGCACGTGAGTTTGGGCACACCTTGCTTTTAAGTGAAGCTCGCGTCGATGCGGCGCTTGGATTGGATACACATCTAGCTCACGACAGTCCAGCTGCTACAGAATTTGTGGGGTCAGCCATATACCGGCCGTAGCATATGATTTAATTTTGTCAGGGGGACTCTTCAAAGCAATTGTTTACTGGTCAGGTGGCTTTTTGGCATTGTTAAAGTTAGAGCGGTCCTGGACTGAGGCCATGGCAGAGGTGGAGTGTACGGGGTGACCATTAACCCCCTCCTCAGTGGTCTCAGATGCAGTGAGCGCCCCCGGTCCCATTCGGACTTCCAGCCCATCTTGGTTCCGTGCTAAGGGCTTAGCATGCAGTTTCATTCTGAGTCGAGTAAGTGGGTTTTACTTCTATACAGAATGACACCCCTAGTTTTTTGAGGAAGTCCTCCCCGGCTCAGGTAGCTGTTAGCCAAACGTGCCAGGCGGTAGCGTGTGAGAGAAGGGGGTTGAAATGCATATGAATTTGTTTGTTTGTTTAAGAACCTGTCACATGGACTCTTCCCTGGCTTTAAGCGGCCTCCTCTTCGTGTTGAACACCTTTTTTTTAACACTTTGGTTGGGGTTAAAAGCAGCTGACCCACGTTAGTGTGGCGCCTCGCAGCAGGGTGTGTGTGGGGGGTGGGCTGCAGTCTGCTTGCCGAAGGACAGAGATTGCCGCTCTGCTGCAGGTATTCACAGTGCCCCACCCAAGCATTTGCCTGGGGGTGAGGAGAGGCCCTTACCTGCCCCGTAACACAGCTTGCACAGAATCTTAGACGGAACCACCAGGTGCACGGCACTAACCTGCAGCACCGTGTCCCTGTCCTCTCCAGATACCACTTTACACCGATTCGCCTCCACTCATTCCACGTTCATGGGGGCACAGTGGGCCACCTAAAGCATTTTTGGGGATCCTTATAACATTATAACGTGTTCAGCTCTTCTCGTTTCTCCTTTTCCTACCCCTGCAATTCTGTTCCAGTAATATGCCTTAAAAAAAACAAAACAACACATCTTAGGTTTGCCTCTTACAATCTTCAGGCAGAGTATATGTGATGGTCAGTTTATTTAGGGCTGTGGGCAGGACACTAAATTTTTAATGTGAGTATCTCGGGTAATGCGATGTGGTTGACTTTGCAGCATCGCCTACATATGAGTTTCAACTTGCACAGGCCTGCGGGACTAGTACTTTGTGCCGACATTGGCAACTAGCTGTATGTTTTGCTAAGAGCGCTGACTTGTTGTGGTTGGGTTATTTATGACAAAAAAAACTATTTTTGTTCCCTTTTTAAATCGCCTAAATTAAACATTGAAATCTCTAAAAATATGTTTAGACATAAGGTTTAAAATCATGAAATTGAGACATAAGAGGCGATCGGGTTGTGGAAGGGCTGTCTGGGAATCTTAAGTCGCATCGCCATGCCTTTAAGAATAGCTATAGGTTATTTCGCTTGCTGCGCTCGGGCGCATTTGGACCAATTACAGTTTTTCCATTGCTTGTGGGGATAGGAGAGGGAAGGCGATTGGGCGATTTTATTGGTCTAAAATCGAGTGGGCGGGGCGTAGCGCCGAAGACACTACGGGGGGGAGGAGGGCGGCGGGGGCCAATGGTCGCTGATTGATAGTCGACGGTCACGTTTCTCAGTGGCGGCGTCTTTGATTGGCACGGGTGGGAGGAGGGAAGGTAAAAAAATAAAATCCGCGTCTGGACTTCATCGGGCGAGAGAGACGCCGGGAAGAAAAGCGAAAGATACGAGCGCGCCCGAACGGTGACAGCCTCGGGGGGAGAAAAAGCTGCCGAGGAGGAGGGATTTCATGGAGGAGGAAAAAGGGAAACGCCAGCCGAGCCGTTCCAGGGCGATGCGTGCGGCGCTCTAGCCGACCGCCGGACTGACATTACTGACAACTTAGTAACAATTACGGTGCATCGTGCGCGATCGTTCGCTCCGCGGCTGCGAAGGGTTACAGAGTAACGGCACATGCACGGCTGTGCGCCACACGCGTGCTAGGAGCGAGAGATCTGCAAAGGGAAAACGGCACTGAGAAGCCCGTCTCCTTTTACCTCTTGTTGTATGGAAAGACGCATGGTGTCTCAGGTAAATGACCATCCCGGGGGGGTGGGAGCCGTGTTGTTAAGCTGATGGCGATGTTTTGCGGTGCCGGCGATCGGGTGGTTCCGGCCGATCTGCCGGGCGGCTGCGGCCCCGGGATGCGCCTCTGCATCGGTGCCGCTGTTAAGTTCATGCGAAAGGGGCGTGTGACATGTAGCGCCGCTGCTTTGATGCTGTGGTTGGTTTTTGCGTTTGAACTTAGCCATATGGCTTGAGTTGGTGCAGGGCTGGCGCTGCAGCCTTTTAATGACTTAATTCGTGGAAGGATGTAACGTCCTGATCGTTGTAGACGGAGCTAGTTGGAGCTGGAAAAATCCCTAAAGTCTGGGGTAAAAAGTAGACCCCCCCCCCCCTCCCAGGCATGCCTTGTATGCTTACTGCTATGTTAGAATTTTTTGGACTAATCTTGAGCATCTCATTTGGGTTCTTTTAACAGTTTTAACATTTTATAATTATTTATCAGCCTGTGATCTTTTGCACGGATTGGTCTGTTTTACTCTCCATATACTCTTTCCTTGAGTATAGCTCTAGTTGCTTGCATGGCATTAAGAAACGGCGCAACTCACAAACATATGCTTACAGGAGAGCATTCGGAGGGTGCAGCCGCGGTACTCGGCAGCAGGGGGGAGCGGTTCCTTTTTTCTCTGAACCTTGGCTGGCTCCCTGCCCCCACATCCCTGCAAAGACGGCCTTTTAGGGCAACGCTGCTCTGGAGCCGCTGTATCAGGAATGCAGGAGTGATCAGCGTGTCTTCTCTGCCTCGTTCGTTATCCGCTCCTTCGCCCCCCCCCACCCCACCCCCCCTACCCTTTTGGTGTGTTACTGTGTGTATGAAAGGATCCACTAAAAGGCCATCTGGCCTGGGAGGACTTTACAGTAATGAGGCTCTTTCACCAGCCCCCCCCCCCAAACAGTGTTCAGTGGCTCTGAGTCAGTGGGCACTCTGGGTGCACCCTGCTCCTCACCAAGCGCGTGCTCAAGTATGACTCTGCACCCCAGAGAGGTGCATTGTGGTCTGTGCGGGCAGGCTGCCGCGATGCTGAATGCGAAGGTGGGGGTATAATCTGAGAGAGTGCGGCAAGAGCGGTTTTATTAATGCAGCAAATGGCACAAGCAGCACGGAAAGCGGAGGATATCGCCGTTTCTTTTTGCTGTCTGCATGTAATTTAATGATGCTCTGAAGACTGCTGGAAAATGGCAGTAAAAAGAGGCCATTAGAGACGGATGGTGCATTTGTGTTTGTGCTGCGAGAAGGTCGCACTCAGCTTGTCAGCCTGGTGCGTTGGGCACAGGCCGCGTGCTCTTACATAAAACGCTTGCAGTTCTTTTTTTCTTGTTACTAATACTTGAATTCTATTATGTTGTGAGGTTTTGATCGGTTGAGTAGATAGCCCTACCAGTGAGGCGGGCCCTGTGACCATGGCCGCAGATGAGGCGCGAAGACGACTGTGTGATTGGTGTGTTTGAGACGTGGGATGTTCCCATTAACGAGGTAGCGAATCCCCCGTCTTGAGCAGTGTCTGCTGTTTGGGGGGGTGGGGCTCTGAATGCTGACATCATGGTAAAAACACTTTAGGTCTTGTTGCCCCACAGAAAGTCCGCCGTTGGCCGCTCCTGTGAGCATCACTGTCTCTGTGACTGGATAAAAGGCACCATAATTTAACAGCAGATGGTTGTGATTGAGCAGGGGATGTGCTCCCGTCCCAATAACGAATAAGTACCTTTGCTGTCTGTACTACATGTAGGGCTATCAATAGCGTGCTTTTATTATTTGATTGGACGTGGCTAATCATGATGTCAGTCCGCCTTGTCTCCATTGGCTGGAATTCCACCCCCGTTGAGAGTCCTTTTGACTGCATGCCAGCCGTGGAGCGAGCGACACACGTGTCGGATTTCCGGGCCCTTAATAATGGATATCGCTGTGGTGAATATTACATGTGGGACATGGTGTGGCCCCCCTTGCTGGCACCAGGAGGATGAGGAGGGAGAGTGAAATCCGAGCACATCCTCCCCACCGCGGGTTGCCAGGGTGGGGAACCAGGCTGTGAATTTGCAGACTGACCTGGTCTTCGGTGCCGTCAATTCACGTTTTCTCCCATCGTTTACGTTCATATGACCAAGTTGTTGTGACCCACACAGCAAATATGAATGATTGTCACTTATGAATCAGGGGTGTTTGCCTGGCTTGGGCAGATTGACCCGCCTCCCCCAAATTTCACTTTTTAAAATTGCACCTAAATTATACCTTTTCTATTTGCCACCCCCCCCCCCCCCCCCACAGGGTTCTCAAGAGTCAACGGGGGCTCAGGAGGGATTGCTGCCTCCTCCCTTTTCCACCTTCCCACCCCCACCTCAGAATGGCCTGGGGGCTGAATATGGAAGCAGCCTGTTTGGGTCAGCGGGACAGGCTCCCCCAGAGGCTGGGGCAAACGGCTCAGCAGTTGCCCCTAATACCCTGAGCGTCCCTGTGAGTCTTTTCCTTTGTATAGTTTCTTTACGATATCTGCATCACCTTCATGCTGACCATCGCACCGTCTTCCTGTGACAGGCAGATGGCGCTGCATCTGCAGAGGGAGTGGTCCAGTGCCCGGGTGGTAGCGGAAGTGGCGTAGGGGGAACCGATCCATCGGAGGCCAAATGTACCCCTAAACGGCTGCACGTCTCCAACATCCCCTTCCGTTTCAGAGACCCGGACCTCAGGCAGATGTTTGGGGTAAGGTTTCGGAATATTCTGGGCAGTTGAGGCCCTATAGGCTGTAGAGGTTTGCAGATGGGCCCGTTTGACCCATGACTCTCTTTCAAAAATTCTTAGTCGAGGCAGCAAGAGAGAATCAGTTTTGAGGTTGTTTTAAATGAAAATGAAAGACTGAAAGCAAGCAGAAAAACATGGTGTGTTGACTTTGTGACAACACTGCCACCCAGTGTGGATAAAGAGCAGTGTAAGGTCACTGCACAGGAGCAATAGAAGAGGAAATGTGTATGTTTTTTTTTTCTTTCAAGCTAGATTCTACAGTGAAGAAAAAAAACTTTGAGTTTCCAATGATCTGTAATCTAGATCAGGGGTGTCAAACCCCAGTCTTGGGGCACCGGAGCCCTGTGTGGCTTAGTTCTTTTCTGGGTACACCACAAATGACTCGGCTCAGGAACTGTGTGGTAATTAGCACAAGGAGTGGAGTCAGGTGTGTGAAATGAGGGGAAACCAAAAATGTGCAGGGCTCCGGACCCCCAGGACCGGAGTTTGACAGCCTTGCTCTAGACTGTGCTAGAACGTCTTTGTTTCGCTTCATATGTTCTCAGTCTCTCTGCCGAAACATCCCCTTTGGATTTTAATCCCAGATGTTACCAAAAGCAAATTTACTCCTTGTTTTTCTGCAGAGGTAGTTTGATTGGCTCTTTCTGCACCAGGTCATGGTGTATATCGACGGCTCTGTTATAGTTTTAGTTTTCAAACTTTCTTTGCCCTGTTTTCATGCCTCGCCTCTTTTTCAGCAATTTGGGAAGATCCTCGATGTTGAGATCATCTTCAACGAGAGGGGGTCGAAGGTGAGTGAGTGTGTGTGTGGGGGGGGGGATTGGAGGATATAAACACCAGTTTAGCATGTGAATTCTCATAATCAGGGATTAACTGATGAATTACCAAAAAGCCAAGGTGATGGCTGTGCCATTGTTTTGCTTAAGAATTAATTTGATACTTAACATCTATGGCCCCTCATCGACTTTGCACCTCTCTTCCTGATCTTTCCATCTCGTATAGTCTTATTGTTTCTTTTCACGTCCACATACCGGGAGCTGGGAGGGAGCAAAAATGTGGACTGTCTGGGGGTTCCTGAGGACTGGGTTGGGAAACAGTGATGAACAGGATCTACAGTGGGCTGGGGTGTGATCCATCGGTCAGCTGCATGACCTGTATCGATCATTTTCCTGTTACCCTGTTCCCCCGCTCCGTCTCCTCTTCCTTTTGGCCTCCTGTCCCCATCCTCGCCCCCCTCCCAACTATGGCACCCCAGGGCTTTGGCTTTGTGACATTCGAGAGCAGCACAGATGCAGAAAAGGCAAGGGAGAGGCTTCACGGTACTCTTGTCGAGGGACGCAAGATTGAGGTAATTCGATGGCACTTTTCTAAGCTTACTTTCCCTGCACTGTTTGCGTTTTTTGAATCATCACCATGTTATACTGATTATAACTATTATTTACTTACAATTTCTGTTATTACTGGTTGCTTGTCAGGGTTAGGGTTATTTGTGTTTATTTGGGTTTTGGCCATGCTAATATGATGTGTAGCACTGCTTCCCAATCTGGTCTGCGGGAACCCCCAGGCAGGGAGGCTGGCCACGTACCAGGAGCTGGGAGGGAGCAAAAATGCGGACTGTGTGGCAGGGAGCTGGGAGGGAGCAAAAATGTGCACTGTGTGGCAGGGAGCTGGGAGGGAGCAAAAATGTACACTGTTTGGGGGGTCCCCGAGGACCGGGTTAGGAAACAATCATGTACAGGATCTACACTGGGATGAGGTGTGATCCATTGATCAACTGCATGACCTGTATCGATCATTTTCTTGTTAAAATTTACATTGCTGTTCCTACAATTTTTTTTTTGGGTTGGCATTGGCTTTGAATGCAAGGCATGATGGGGGGAAAAAGGTGAGTTCAGTATGGTGGATTGCATACAGTGTACTGACAAAAATAAAATAAAATCAATTTGATAACTAGGCTCATGGTCATGTACACGACACTCACAATACGCCATACTGAGTTTATCTTTGAGATCACCGGTCACATGCAACGCTGCAGTTCAGGGGCCTCGGGCGACTCCCTGGCTGCAGTGGTGCACGCCTCACCACGTTAATGCCACAATGCTCCCTTCTGCTCGCTCGCTGCTCTGCATGGGTACATTTTCCACAGATACTTCCTCTGTGTCCATGATGGCACACGACGGCAGACTTGCATGGATGGACCGCTCCTGTTCGCTGATATAATTGTCTTCATTTTAATTTATTTTACCACCCTCCCTCACCCAAAGACCTAAATGACACCCACGGTCGATCAGTGACATTGACCGCCCAACATAGTGAAATAAACTTGATCTTTTCAGGGTATGATTAGGTCTTCCTGGCAACTTTATAATGGTTTTACTTTTTTGCTTTTATTTAATTCTGTTTTGTTGTTATTTTTTGCATGGTTTAACAACTTTGGCCGCCTAATTTTGGGAGCCAGCTCCTGCTTGCAGGTGCTACATCTCGTCAGAGCTGCATGTTTTTTTTGTTTTTTTTTTATCACTGCATGAGTTATCAGAGCTGCTGTGGGTATATTTGTGTGTTATCGTCGCCTTTGGTGAGTGACTCCTTCATGCCGTGGAATGCGAGGGTAGAGCTGTAGCAGGCCGCTTTGGCTGCGGTGGGAGGGTCTTGTTGGGTTTTTTTTTATTCCCACCACAGTGCCATATGGCCCTCTGTCCTTTTTTTCCCAAGTACGTTGACATTTCTGTGAATTGTACCTCTAAGTTGAACTGTTTCTTTCAAAGCAAAAGCACCATAGGTTACTGAGGATTTCAAAATATAACTGTGTCTTTGAGCTTTCTTTTATATAGTTAAGCCTCTTTTACTTTACATGATCATTTTTTAATGGATAATTTCTGTCTGCCCATTGAATGTTCACCAGTATGTAGAATGTGTACTTCATATTTAGAATAAAGAATTTTTTCTTGAAAAAATTGCCAGTTATTTGGAATGAGGGATTACCTATTAGGACTTAGAATGGTGCCCTGGTGCATACCTGCTTAGTGTGCATGGGTCAATATGCAAAATGCCTTCAAATGCATTGCTGTCTTGGTGGTGGAGTTGTGTAAATGCATGGAAAACCTTTCATTACCGGAATGTGCATGAATTAATTCCTTGCACCTGGAGTGGTGACAGTGTTCCTGGCTGGTCTTATTTCTCTTTCCCTTTAAGTTTAGATATTTTGTTTGCATGTTGTCACCTGAGTTTCCTTGGACTGTTGAATGTAAAGTGCTCTGATTAGTAACAATGTTGCTGCTGCTGCTGTTGTTTGATGATGACGACGATCACTCTGAATATAATGGTGGTGGAGGTAATTGAGACGTTGCATGAATTCTTTTGGATGCTGTTGTGATGAACACATTAAAAAATTTCCTTTGGGGATTGCGATCTGTAACAAGTTTTTGGTTAAATAGGAGATCAGTGTGTTGCTCGATCTGGTTGTTTTCTAATCAACTCATTCTAATCATGCATGGATTCAAGCTAAGTGTAGCAGTTTTGGTTTGTTAGCCCTTAACAAGGTCTGGTCTTTCAAAGCTGATCTCTTTAGACTGATAAACTCTGTGCTCTGAAGAAACTGATTCAGTTTTAAAGAAAAGGGTGTCCTGTGTGTGTGTGTGTGTGTGTGTGTGTGTGTGTGTGTGTCACCTCTAATGGAGAGTTTCTCCAAAGTGCAGAGATTGGATCAGGCAGCAGTCATGCATGTCTCTCTCTGAAGAACTGCACGTGGAAACATGAATGTGATTGCCTTGTGATTTTTTTTTTTTTATTATTATTATTATCATTATTTTTTTTTTTTTAAATACAGGATGTATTTGCATGGTCCATCTTGTTCTGCATGGCTAACCGCTGCAAAATGTCATATGAACGGGACAGTCAAAGCCCTCATTCTGAATGATTGCCACAGATTTTCATTCATCTCTATTTAAACGTCATTCTGCCTGAGACGATTTGTTGCTATTGGAGGAGTCAGGTTAGCATTTGCCTTTTGAGATCTTCACCTGGTGAACTCCAGTCAGTAAATGCGCTGTTCGTCCTCTTGCGGCGGTAAACGCTGGCGGGGGCAATGCGCCACTGACGAGGCTGCTTCAGAGGGCTGTGGTTGTCTCATTCGGCCAGTTTGCGCCGTTGGTCAGCACCGTAACACGTGAGGCTTTTGCTTGGGTGCTGGTCTTCAGTCTGGTTTGATTATTTTTGCATGATTTTGAGAATTTTTTTTGTTTTGTTTTTTTTTATTGGGAGGGAAACGTTCCTGATCGGATGTGTGTGTGTGTGTGTGTGTGTGTGTGTGTGTGTCTGGAGTCCGTGAGTGTGTGAGATGGAGTGAAGGGAGATTGCTATTTTCTACTCCTCCCTCACACACATTTCATGGGCAACTAACAGTCTTCATTTCTCTCTTTCTTGCGTGCGCTCTCTTTCTGACTCTCCATGCCAGTCTATTTTTTTTCCTGTGATTTTCTTACCGTTTCGTCTTGTTCCCCAGACATGATCCCCATTCCTTTCCTTTTGTCTGTACCCACATCTCCCCCCCCAAGTCTAAAAATGACCTTCTGCATGTGAGCTTTTCCGTCGGTTTATTCTTCTCTCTCTCTCTCTCTCTCTCTCTCTCTCTCTCCTTTCCAGTTCTGTTCCACATTGCTATTTATAGTATCACCATTGTGACTGAAATGAACATTATTTTCTTTCCTTTGCCCCCTCCCCCCTTGCCCTCTAATAAACTGTGCTTGGTTATGATTTGTAAAGCTGAGCTACAGTTCTAGTACATGTATATCTATAATTCTTTGTTTATTGACTCTGTCGGACTGTAACTAATGATCAGTTCCAGTGTGAAGCGCATACTTTTGGGGCGTACTCTTCTCTGAATAGCCACTCTGGTCCTGGCCAGGAGCGAACCTCGTTTACCTGCTTTCACCAAGCAGTCGACTCCTCCCATCAAGGCATGGCCGTGATCTTAGGACCAAAAGCACAGTTTAAAATATGAAATGGCAGAGTATCTATGCAATGTGTACAGCTCCTTAAAGCCCCAAACAGATAATATGAGCTGTAACAAGCAGTGCAGACCACCTTTCGGTTATGGTCTGCATTTTGCAGTATATCCATCTACTTGTTTATAGCAGTGCTTATATTCTCACGCATGTTTATTGCGAACTGAATGCTGAGGGCTGACATCAGCTAGCATCAGATTTGCATTTTATTTTGCTTGCTTATCATGCAAGAAGCAGATCTTTACCGATGAAAGCAAGCTGACTTTATAATCCCTTATCATCTTGCTTCTGAGTATGTAGAATAAGGATGGGCCATCATTTAAAAATGGGTAGTCCAGAGTAGGAAATATTTCGTTTTGAACAGGGCATGTCTGCGCCTCTGGCCACAATTAAGAGCAACTTTCTGCCCGAGCTTGCTGTGACGGAGTGTTTAGTCCTCAGCAGGGTCTTATCCTTTTCACAGAATTGATTTATAGGCCTGCGATCTGTGCCCATGCGTATGTGTAAGGGAGTGAGTCATGGCAGACGGGGAGCATGCTTAAACCTCCCGTTGTCTGTAATTCAGGCTGCATGGCTGTTTGGTTGCAGGGACTGAAAGCTGCAGAGCCCTGTTTGCTGTCTAATCAATTTTTACAAAATTTCTTTGATGTCTTTAACATAAGCACAATTTTGTTTTTATATATCTTTTGGGGGTGGGCTAGGCTTAGGGTGGTAATCTTTTTTGTTTGTTGGGTTGTTTGTTGGTTTATTTATTTGTTATTTTTTCTGTTTCTCTGATGACTTCTATGTGTGTTGTTGTCAGTCTCCACGGTAACCACTCGCGTGTCCTCACGCTGTTTCCTCGGCAACGGTAAGTTGTGTATGTATGACATCATCGCTGACTGACCCTTCCCACCCTAAAACCAAACAAATTTTGTGTAGACAAATGTTGCTTCTTAACAAGGTGGTAACAATCTCATCTTTCTTACCTCTGAATCAAATTTATTCTCTAAATGATTAAAAAAAAATTAAATACATGGTAATGAATTTCCCTTCTTCCATAATAATGCATTTTGAGGTCACACTAAGACTACTGTCCTGCAGTAGCGTTGAGTTTGCTCGTTTCTGCTGAGGCAGAGTGGTCAGCATGTTGTCTAGTGCATTTCACACCTCTCTGATTCATGTTGTCTAGTACCCTGTCTTGGAATGGACCCTAGATTAGTACCATCTCCATGGATGCTGGCTGCAGTGTAGTGTCTTGCGATGTAATGTACTATAGTTGGTGAAGATGTGGATAGTGGAACATGTATGCTGACTCTCAATGTACAACTTGCATTGAGCTCTGATTACTATCAGAGAGAGTTTCTTTTCATTATTATTTTTTTTTTTTTTAAGTTTCGCTATATAATTGATAAGCCTTACCGGTATAATTTGCACTCTATTTAGTGGTGTCCATTTTGCTCTTAGTGTCTCGTGTCCTTTCTCTGTACGTGGCTGGTGGGCGTTCTTCTCCAGCGCTGAATCTGACTGCATCCACTTTTAAGCAGCATGGATAGACAGCATACAGACACACGCGGGCGCAGCAGCACAGAGCTGGCAGGACATGAGCTGTAACTGAATGTGCTCCCCCCTCTTCCCGACCCATCATTAACCCTTCCTGGGAATGCTCGACTGCGATCATCTTCCTCTCTGCAATGACATGGCTGGCAAAATTCATTCGATTTCATTCTTTTTGTTTGTATAATTTTATTGTAATCACAGTGGTTAAGAATGAATAACCAGTTATGTTTCTCCTCTGTTGTCATTAAGATTCAATGAGTGGGTGGGGGTGGGGGGGGGGGGTTAGATGTCAATTTGCATCCTTTGGGGTAATTTCTGGTGCCGCACATGAAATACTGAGATCTAATGAGTACAATCTTGCTGAATGCAGTCCTTCATTTCCCCTCTGTTCTGCATCCCCAAAGTCTGAACTGGTGTGTAGTGAGAGCCATGCTGTTCTGCTTTAGGGTGTTTGGGAATAAGCTGTGAGTACAATGAAAATGGGCTGGTTTAACACTGGGGATTGACCACGGGCTACCCCCCCTTTCTCCCTCCCTCACTCTAACTTTTTTGTTAACTCCCCCCCCTCGCCCCACTTTTGTTTTTGGATGGTGTGTAATTTTGTGTTTGTGACATCCAGTATTGATGCCTGGCGGTTCCTGGTTTGTTGATTTTTGTGATTTCTGTATTGAGTATGACTTCGTCCTTCTCCTGTCCTACCTTCCTCTCTTTGGAAGCTCTGTGACTATTTCCCCCACACATTTTAGTGATATTTGTAGCAGAATGGTCACTGAATATGATTGCTCTTAATTTTTTTTCTTTTTTGAATGATGCACCCCCCCCCCCAAAGATTGTTTGATTTTGGTGTTGCTTATGTAGATAAAATCTCTCTCTCTCTCTCTCTCTCTCTCTTCCATCATTTTTGTGTTCCCCTATTTTTGAGTGTGGACTGGCATCTTTCTCACCTGCATCCCTCCTCTTAACTCCTTCCCTGTCTGTTCTCTCTTGCCATCTCTCTGTATGTGTATTTGATATGAGAGTGCTGCGATTGTTTTGATTGGTCTATACGCTGCATCCGATGCTTGCTGATTGGCTGGATTTTTAATTTTTAATTTTTTAAACTTACTCGTGGTCATGTGATGCGCCCATATTTGGCTGTGTGTAATTTTTATTTACCAAATTTTTGCACCCCTTTCTCACCCTGCTGCTGTAATGTGTACACACGTTTTTGAAATAATTTCAGAATGTTTGATTTTGCCGTTTTTACTGATTACTTGTGTAAAATTTCTGTGAGTTGTGGTTGAGCATAATGGACTGACAAGGGTTTGTTATTCCTGTAACCCATGCAGAAATGTCTCCTGGATTATCTATTTTTTGTCATTTCTCTCCCTCTAATTTGCATGCTTGTTTTTGCACCAAGATTTATTCTGGTACATCCTTTTAAAAGACCTTGTTCCTCACACAAAGATATCTGTATGACTAATGCATTAGGGAGGCTGCAGGTACTGCAAATCAGGGAAATAGCAAAAAAAAAAAAAACATGAATTTCAGTCAGTGCCTGCATGCACACTGGAGAATTCCAGCCACAAACGTAGGTTATCATTTTCAGTGCCAAGCAAATTGATATTTTATGTGAGTTGCGAAGACTGAAACCTCAGTCGGGCTCATTTGGTTAGCCAGTCACCCTTTAGGACAGGCGTTATCCCAGTGTGACAACGCCACAAACGGGCTTTCGGAAGATAGCGGCCCGCTTGCTTCCACTCACACTCCGGAATTATGGCCTCATGAGATTGCCGGAGGGGCTGCTAACGGGGC
Organism: Mormyrus iriodes; assembly: GCA_011763525.2. NCBI lineage: Eukaryota > Metazoa > Chordata > Actinopteri > Osteoglossiformes > Mormyridae > Mormyrus > Mormyrus iriodes. The sequence goes on along the minus strand of JAAGVU020000044.1, from coordinate 1,507,241 downwards.
TGAAATGTAACCCCCCCCCTGAATTATCTTACTCACTGAATTATACCTAATGACCTGTACATGTAGGGTTATTTAGCAATTCCGGGTTTACAAAAATATAAAAACTAATGAGATTATTTGAAAGTATCTGTGCTAAATTCAGTGGTCCTGCTGGGTACCAGGATTAGACAGATAGCAACTGTAACCAACCATAGTTTACTCATTTGGTTACTATGGTTACTTAAATAGCACTTTGATTTCATTGATTTGCAGTGGATAAGAAAATATCATGCAGTATTGAAATGCTCTTTGTGGATGCTACAAACCAGCGGAGTGAGTGCTCCCCCCCCCCCGCCCCCATGAGGACGTAAACTGCTCAGCTGGGTGAGCGTTGCAGGTGGAGGCCGTGTCGCAGCCGCCTCCCTGGGCTGGGATCTGCCTCCCATAACGGCGCTGTCCCATAACGGCTGTCTGTCACACGGACGTGCCGGAGCTGACATGCAGATCCATAGACTCGCTCTTTTTTTCTATAGCAGCTTATTGAAGGTACAACCTGCAGTGACCCTGCATCTCAGTTACAGGCTCATGACTTTCTATATAAATATGTAATTTCAGGCCCAGCACCCTATGCCCCACTCCCCCACCTAGAAATGGGACTACAGATTGCAGCTTTTTGTCTTTCCCCCAGCCTCCTCTCCTGCTGCATGCCCCCTCCCCTGTAAAGCTGGTCATCCTCACCTATTACTGCTTGACACACACACACAGCCTCCCAAAGTCATGTCACATGACCTGCACGTTGACGTAGGTTCTGCTGGCTGCCACTGCCTCCTTCCCTACACACATAAACGCACCCAGGGACATGTTTTGAGAGCCCACTGCTTCATACCAGCTAATAGCTAAGCAACCCCCACCCCACAGAGCAGTGGGAGATTAAGCGGTAAACAGCCATGCTCAGTGTGGCCTGCAGGGTGGGTGGGGGCTGCGTGGACAGACAGATGGGACTCCCTGTTTCTCTGTCTGTGCATTTTTGCACATGGACCCACACACTCAGTCCAGTTATTTTAAGGAGGGTTACTCATAGTCATAGATATCGATTGCATGAATCTTTAATGATAATAATAATGATAATAACCGCATTGTTAGGCTTTGTTTTCCTCGTAACCGTTTCTGTGTCTGGTTTCAGCTTCTCTGGTAGCCTCAGGTTGCATGTGCTGTGTCCGTCTCAGCGTCCGTGTCTCCTGTGTCCGTCTGTCTGCCTCCTGCGGGGGGCGCCAAGAGCCTGTTCGGTGTGTTTTTTTTTTCATCCCCTTCCCGTACCCCGCCTCGTCTCTCCCAGGTGAACAATGCTACGGCCAGGGTGATGACCAACAAAAAGATGGTCAGCCCGTACCCTAATGGAGAGGCACTCACCTCCTTGCCGTACGGTATGGAGCTCTTCGACACGTTTTCGGAATGTTCTTTACGTGCTGACGTGCTTCTTTCCTGACTGAGTATTTTTTCTTTCACTGTTATTGCCCTCCCCCCTCCTGTTGGTCCGGCCAGCAGCAGGATGGAAGTTGAGCCCCATGGTGGGGGCCGTGTATGGGCCGGAGCTCTACGCAGGTGAGGCTTTGCTATAGCCCCCGTAACGCCCTCTACAGGCCGCATCGTGCACTGCACCCCTCTGACCGCCATCCCGCCGTCTTCCTCTCGCCCCTCAGTTCCCGGTTTCCCGTATCCCGCGGCGGCAGCGGCGGCAGCTTCTACGGCCGCGGCTGCATTCCGTGGGGCGCACCTGCGGGGGCGGGGCCGTCCTGTCTACAGCGCCGTGCGGGCCGCCGTCCCCCAGCCCGCCATACCCACCTATCCCGGGTAAAGCTTAACGCAAGACGCAGACAGCACACACTGAACGCAACCCCAGTGTCATTTTACACAGATTATCCCTGCACGTTCCAGCACACGTGTGTGCGTGTGTGCGTGCGTGTTGTTGTGTTCTGCGCCCGCAGGCTGTAAGTTTGCATGGTTTCTGTAGATCATGGCTGTGCTGTGCTGTGCTGTGTAGTCATGGTGGAATGGGGGTGCGGGGTTATAGTTTCTGCACCTTCTGCTCAAACCCAGTGAAGACTGTGCTGGGGACACCCCTCCCAAGGTGCTGTGAGCTTCACGGTGCTGATTTGCCAAGAAGCAGGGGGTTTGGTTTGGGTTCAGGGGCTGGGGGGGTCCTGATGTACACTTGAACCCCCCCCTTATTGATTTTAGGGTTGGGTTGTAACCAATGAAAGAGGAAGTTGGAAGTATTTATGCTGCATGATGCACGTGTGAAATAACCCCCCTCCCTCCTTTCTGTCGTTTGCTCTCCTCCATTTTGTCTTTCTCTCTTAGCGTGGTGTATCAAGATGGGTTTTATGGCGCTGCAGACATATACGTAAGTAAACCACCTCTGCTGGCTTGATTTTTCTCTTTCTCTGTCTCTCTCTCTCTCTCCCTCCCCATCCCTTCCTACATCCTCGCTGCCTGTGATTCGGAGAGTGGTGCCTGCATGGGTGTGGCTTAGCAAGGCGCGTAGCGCCGTCTGGCTGTGAATGCTGTCGAGCGTGGGACAGCCGGCAGAGCGGCTTCGCAGTGGCACTTTGAGAGAGTGAAGTCTTGCACCTAAACACTATCATCGTAATAAATCGACTGCATCTTTTTATAAGTGTGCATTTGTTTATGACGAGGACAGAAGCCACGTTCACGGATGCGATGCGTTGGGGGGGGGGTTGTGGGAAAGAGGTCTGCGGGTTCATACCTGGGGAGCTCTGCACGGCCGGTCCACTCAGGGTGCCTGCCTCTGGATGTGTGCGCGTTTAGGTTTACGATACCTATTTCTCCCCTCCCTGTAGAATAGTGATTCGGGGCTCTGTCATTAGTACCAGATTGCCCCAGGTAGGGTGGATGTATCTCCCCCCACCCCCACCCCCCCGATGCTGCTCGTTGTTGTTAGACCACTTTTTTGATACTGACTGATACTTAACTACTGCAGCTTTTTCAGTTTGTTACTAACTCATTAAGATCTACGTGTTCAGCTCAGGAACGGGAAGTCGGAGTACCAAGGTGGATCCAGCTGAGCTGATACCGGGCCATATGCAGCCCTGGTGCCGGGGTCATGGATCAGTTCCACTGGGCGACTCAAAGCGACAGGTCCAAATGAACCAAAGGCCTGGTGTCGGTGTAGAAGCTGTTAGTGGCAGCAGGCAATCAATGACATAGGAGCTGGTGGCATGGGTTGGGTGTTGTTCGTGTACCTCTGTTCCTTACTACTATTACATGGTAAACAACTGAATGCGTTAGATGGTCCCCTTAAGCAGCTGAGTAGAGCCCACGGTTAGAATAAATGCCTTTTCCACATGCACAGTGCAGAGTTGGTGGTGTAAGTGTTGTTTGCACCACCCTCCTGTCCTTTCTCTACCTCAATCTTCCTGTCTTCATCATTCTCTTCCATATTCTCTTTCTGGCTTCCAGCCTGAATCTTGAGATCTGCGGCGCGCCTGTTGCTGTCATGGCGTGCGTGCGTGCGTGCGTGTGTGTGTGTGTGAGAGAGAGAGAGAGTGAGGGAAGTCCCCCTTTCTCTGTGTGCCACCTTCACACTCCATTATCAGTCTCTGTCCATTTGCACATAAATTCCTTTCCTCTCTCTGGCAGTGTCTCACCTCTTAACTCCTCTTTGTTGGATTCTTTTAGCCCCACCCCCCCCCCATCTCAGTACTTAACGGTTCCCTCTTTTGCCCCCCCCCCCCCCCAAATCCCCCCTTGCAGGGAGGCTACGCTGCATATCGCTACGCGCAGCCGGCCGCTGTAACCGGGGCGACAGCTGCCGCGGCTGCCGCGGCCGCCTACAGCGACAGGTGGGTGGGGCGCCCCCGGCTCACCGCTGTCTCCCCTGGTGATTCTCTCCGGTGCCGGTCAAGCAATGACCACGCTGATTGTTCTGCTCCTATTCTGCAGTTATGGCCGGGTATACACCGCAGATCCTTACCATGCCCTGGCGCCCGCTGCCGCCGCAGCCTACGGCGTGGGAGCCATGGTGAGATTTTCGCCAGAGTCCCTGACTCTGCTCACTTTGTAAAGATCACTTAAAGTGCTCAGTTAGAAGCTTTTCTTGCTCCTGCTTCAGTAATGCTTGTACTCGTAACTAATTCTAGAAAAGCACCTTTATTATGTATCTGTTATGGCCGTTTGTGGGTCTGTAGGTCTGGTTTGTTTGTTAGCTGTGTGCTGAGGTCTTAACCTCTTTGTCTCCCCCTACAGGCCAGTCTGTACCGGGGCGGATACAGCAGATTTGCGCCATACTAAATGGCTTCCATTTCCACAGACCCCCCTCACTCCCCTCTCCCGCCCACCCCCGACCTCAACTTCATACTCTTCATTTGGGAACCTGCGTTCCACAGACATTGTAACGACGACCACCCACCAGTCAGCTGACGCCCCGTTACTCTGGCTTCACGGCAGCCAATGAGAGGACGGCCCCAAATGCATTCAAAGGCAACGGCGATTTAAACGGCTGCGCCGTTGCGCAGCTCAGCGGGACAGATGGAACAGCCCGTCCGCGCGGAACAGCGTGATGCTGAATGAAAGGTGTGTGAAGGCCTAAAGTCGCCCGCAGAGCCCACAGCTGCGTTTCCACCTTCAACTCCTCGTCCGGCTGAAGAATCCCAGCCACCGACAGTACAGAGAAACGGGCCCAAATCCCACCGAGACTCAAAGGCATGGGGAAACTTTTTTTCTTTTTTTTTCTTTTTACTGTGGACCTTAGAGGGAAGCTTCAAGCTCACTACAAGTGTTAAGTCACAACACCTGAGACCAAGGTGGAAACAATCTACAATGTGGATGGAGGACAGTTACCGAGAGAGAGAGAGAGAGCGAGAGATTGCATCCAGCCCCCCAGATATAAAATGACACCACCACTAATACAACACTAAAGAGTAAACGTGTGTGTGCGCGCGCTTGCGTGTGTCCCCACTGCTGTTTCTTAAAGGAGTAGCTCTGAGAAACTTGGGCCTTCTGCCCGCATTTCACTACCAACTACAGGCCCCAAACAAACCCTATCCCTGTATTTTTTCCCTCATTACCTCAGTTGTGTGTTTTTTGTCTCTGGATTATGTCACAAAAAGCAGAAATAAGAACTAATAATAATGTACAAATGTGTAAATGGGATTGACAGCCTAGAACTGATGATGATTATTATTATTATTATTATTATT
>JAAGVU020000044.1:1426230-1501943 GCA_011763525.2 Mormyrus iriodes | reverse complement strand
ATTATTATTATTATTATTATTATTGTACTATCAAGTTAATGGTCTCTGATCATGATTGTTGTTTATCATTGCTGGTTATTAGTATTACCGTAAAGTACCATATAATTGCACCCACAGAAACATCTGACCTACACTTATGCACGCACATGCTGTTTGCCGAATTTTTTTTCTTTTTCTTGGCTAGACTTCGTAGGAGACGAGGGGTGAAAAAGAGGGGGCGCTTGTGCTGTTGTCAGTAGCATGGCCCTCCCAGCTCCGGCTAGCTTCTGGTGTCCAAATGGCTGCAAATGGAAAGAGAATCACGGGGGTCAGAACTGGCTTCAGCTCATTATGGGAAATAATCAGACTCGGGGTTTGGGGAGGGCGGGTGTTATTAGTGAGTATGTTATCGAATGACGCTAAGCCTGTGCCCCTTATCTCAGCAGCGGCGTGGTCCCAAACACAGTTTAAGATATAACCTAACGCTTTACTTTCTGAATGATGTAGTGCGTGTGACGTCACTGCATTCCGCTTACTGTGGCGGAAGAGGCCGTCATAGGCCGACATGTATATGTAGCTTTTGTCATAGTGCTGTTCTGTATAATCTCATATATTCTGAATATGTTATCATCCTTTTGTTTCTTTGATTCCAAAGACTCCCTCCAAGCACATTTTGGTCGTACTTCTCATGATTGCTGATCTTTTAGTTTTTAAATTTACTTAAATCTTAAAATGGTCTTTTTTAAAAAAAAAAAAGTCAGAATCGTCCCCCCCTTTTTATGTGTTATATGCTGAAATGGGTAATTCAGATACCAGTTTTTAAAAACCATGCTTTTCTGATACAAGATGGTTGGGTTTTTAGCGACCGTGACAACTTAAGTGGTCATTTATATCGGCGGCGTAATGTTTTTCACAGCAAGGTTAAGGGGGTTTTAAACACTAGAATGCAAGTTGCTTAATATTTGAAAACGGAGGAAAGTGTGTTGCCACTTGAAGCTGGTACATTGCGATTCATGTTTGACTAGGAAATGTTTTTATATGGCCGAGATTGTGACAAAGAGCAGGGCATGGATGGGCGGTAATACGTAGATAATAAATGTTGGCATTGGAACAGGAGCGACTGTTGTAAGTCCTTTCACAGTTTTAATATATTTACGTAGGTATGTGGGGGTTTTAAATAGATTTAGCAGCCTCTTCAGGGGAGATGGTGTTTTGTGAAACTTGATGTTAGGACTGAGCCATATTTCAAGGAGTGTCTTGGAGACGCGTTTTATTTCCTCGAGTTGAACTTATTTTTATTTTATTTTTTACTGGGGGAGAGGGAGGTTTTCCCCGGTACGTGTTTTCCGAAGACACGTTTCAGAGACACTTAAATGACTGAACAAGGATGGACTCTAGGGCGGAATTCTTGCGCGATGGTGTTTTTTTTTTTTTTTTTTTTTTAAGGTATACATGAGGGCCCGAGTGCGCGTCGGGCTCGCCTCGCTTACGGGGCGGCGGCGTGATGGAGCGTCTTCCTCCGGCCCCTCCAGTGCCACGCTCGATCCCCTTACCGGAGGGCTATGTGTCATAAATGAAGATTAGTCGGTGGTTATCAGCTGTCAATTTTACATGTGGTCATAACGATTTCCTGTAATTTTACCGCAACGCTTTTCCGGTCTTGTTAATATGAAATTGCAACGGCGGTTTAAATATTACCTTGTGTTAAAGTAATTTCGGGAGCTGCAGTTTCATTTTTAATATGATGGGGGGGACGTGTCTGTTAAGCCTTTGAATAGTGTATCAGTGTTAAATATCATCTGGACACCCTATATCCAGCTTTGAAACCGGAACTGAGCAGCTTGCCGCGTGTGACGGCGGAGAAGTACACCGGTTCAACCCCCCAGTCGCACTGCTGGTCAGTTCGGATCACACCGATTAGGAGCGATATGGTGCGGAGGCGCTTAAGGGGCAGTACGAGCGCCCCCATGCTGAGCGCCAGACCCGCACTGGTACGTCAAGCGACTCTAAGGAGCGATGACCCCAGTCATACTCATCCGTACTTTTATTAAACGGTCCGTCATTGCTCCAGCTTGTCCCTTGGATTTGCAATGAAACTGACAGTGTATTTTTTTGTTGTTGTTTTTTTATCATTGTTTTTCCTCTCATCCCCATCCGCCATGTATGCTTTGTTTTCAGTGTTTATTGAATGTGTATATATATATAAACAGTTTGTTTGGTTTTTACTTTTCGCCTCCGTTTCTTTTTTACCCCACCACCCCAGTGCTTAAATAATTGTTTGGTACCTTTTTTTTATTCGGAATTACAGTTGTGCTGTAGGGAAGTAGCTCCCTATATGTAAGACTTGCCACAGACGGCGTGCTGACGGGTCCGGGTAGTTGTGCGTTTTCAGATGTGAAAGGTAGCCTCACTGAGAAGGGATCAGAGTTAAAAAAAATAAAATAAATACATTAATGCCAGCATCATGTCGTTCATATATTATCCTATGGTAAAATGGATAAGAATTTCGGTAATTCAGATGACCTTATCCTTGATATGTCTCTGGAAAGTTGCGGGTTTAAAACCCTTGGCCAGTAGAGTTACCGTACGGCCGTGAGATCCTTGAGCAAGTCCCTTAACCCCAATTGCTCAAGGGACACTACTGCCGACTGACCCTTCGCTACGACCAACGGCACGACAAAAAAGACAAGGCATGCAAAAACCTAAAGTTCATATACTTCGTTCATCTCACATTGTTACAAAAAATGCCAGACTTTGACATAACGAAAGGCATTCAAACTCAACCCTTCTTGCTGAGAGTAGACTCCTGGAAGCAGCATGCAATTCCCAAATTTGTTTGGCTTCGCGTTGCAAAGACGTGTTTCCTGGGTGGGTCTCGGGTAAATTTCGACCCAACCCAGAAGGGACCTTTTTCGGACCTGAGTGACCCTTTATTACCGGTAAGTTGTGTGGTAAAGAGACACAGGAGCTGAAGATGCCCCCGTGTGGTGGGCTCGGGTACAGCTCCGTATTCCCCCTTTGCAGCACCGGTTTCATTTTAGCAGCTGCGCTTCCGTTTAAAATAAGTGATACCCTGGTATATTTTTTTAAAACAGGAATAAACTGTCACCTATTTTTCATAACTTCTTGATTATTCCTTGTCTGTATAATGAAGCAGGAAAAATGGACATTTCAAACTAAGCAAACATTTAATAAACGTATTTTACAGGCTGCTGGAAGTGTGGAAGAGGCAGTCAACGCAGGATGGCATTTCATTTAGGCTTTATGTCTTATGTATTTTAGTACATCAGCACTTATATTTTAGATATAGGTATAAATAGATATAGGTAAAATATAAAAAAGACTACAATAGGCTTCGAAATTGGCTTTACTAGGCTATGTCACCAGTCCATTATTGCAGATACTTTTCGTACGTCAGTTTTTGTTCCGTTTTAACTAGTCAAAATAAATGACATGAAATGAACTTGATGCTAATGTGTTTCAGGTAATGGTTAGCATTATTATGGTAAAATTTGGGCTGTTCAAGTACCGTCAATGAATTAATTGTGCGAATAGCTAAAAAGAGTGTTTTAATCTTTGAATGAATCATTTAGAGGAAGTCATAGCTTTAGAGACAAACTCGCACATAAAAACGACTTGCAAACCAGGCTGGGATGTAAACAAAAGTGGTTAGGACTAGATTAGCTGTGAAGGTGTACATTATGTTGCTCTCTAGTTGGAAAGCCTGCGACCATAGTAATCTTCGTAGGGCACGTTGGTGTTGGTGGTCTGAGGTCGGGGGATGGTGTAATCTTTCCCAGGGTCTATGTCCTGAAACACAGCATCCGTGACATTAAAGCGATGGGGGATCACTATAGCTAACAAAAAAAATTCATATCGGAATACATTTTCTACTGCACTAGTTCAGTCGGCTATAGCAAAAATTAAGTTCCACCCCGACATGCACGCATCCATTTATATATGTAAGGTGTGCGCGTATGTCAGTGAGCAGCGCTGTTACGGATATTATGGCGCACAGAGCATGTTTATTTTGTTTTGATGGGTGTTATTGGGCTGAACTCACCGACATAGAGAATCCCGACTCGTAGGGCGAGCGTATCGCTGCGTTGTTCCGTTTACCTGCAAAATAAATAAATAAGCATCCACCTGCCGGCTCCGGTGCCCACCGGCTGCGTCACCGCCACACCGTCGCTGCCCTTGTTACCTTGTATCTTATTTATTGGCAGCGTTAGGGAGTGTGCAGGTTTATTTAATTTTTACCATGCATATGCACAGTTATGGATACGGCGGGTCCTGCGCAGTGCCCGAGGGCTTCTTACCTCTCCAGTCCTGGCTATCGCTTTCGAAGCTGCGGTTCTCCCGCCCTGCCTTTTTGGCACCTTGCAGCCCGGCCATCTCGCCGCTGGGGCTGGTCCAGCCCGTGAAGTCCAGCGGGGTCTCCTCCCCGCTCCGCAGCGTCCGCCGCAGGAAGGCCGCCTGCGCCAGCCCGTGTCCCAGCAGCAGCACCCAGGCGTTGGCCACCAGCGCCACGCTCAGTACCGGGTCGTCCCAAACGGGCCTGCGGCCCATCTCCCAGTTTCCCCGCGTCAGCAGCGTGATCCACACCACCCAGACGGCCACGGAGAGCGTCACGGTGAGGCAGAGCAGCAGCGCCTGGGCACCGGCCCGGTTCCGGGCTTCTCTGGGGCACCCGAAGAGGCACAGGCAGGAGAGGGAGCAGCAGAGAGCCACGGAGAGGAGGCCCAGCACGTAGGTGAGGAGCACGACGAACTCGGCCTGGGAGTAGCGGCACGGCTGCTGGTCGCGTACGAGCACGGTGAGCAGCCACTCCGCTGCCACGACGGCCTGCACGGAGCTGAGGGCCAGCGTGAGGCCCGCCTCGGCCCAGCCCCGCACCAGGCCGCGCAGGGCCAGGCTGCGCGACGCCAGCGCCGAGAAGCAGAGCGCCGAGAGCACGCCGAACAGGAAGACCCGGGTCGGGCATGTGGCCGGGCCGAGCCGGACCACAAAGGCGAAGGTCAGGCTGAACATGCCCGCCGTCCCCACCAAGAACAGCAGCAGGGATGTGGCAGTCCCCGCCGCGGCCCTTAGGGGGCGCTGTTGGGGGAGCTTCCACGTGGTCCAGGCTATGGTGGCCAAAAGCAGGCCCAAGGTGACGAGGAGCCCCAGAGCCGCCAAAGTCTCCACCACGATTCCCCAGGTGGCCTCCATGTCACATAGGAAGGAGAAGCTGGGGTCGAGGCTGGAGCCGCACCCCGGGGCCGGCTGGTGAGTGGCTGTGTATCCATTCGGTTTGGGGGCAAAGGTGGAATTGGACTGACTTGAGTTCATTGCAGCGGGAAGAGAGTCCTGCTGTTGTTGGATGTTAGTGGTGTTTGGTCTGTGCTGGAGGGGGCTGCGGGGGAGTGACCTGTCTTATCAAAGAGTTTCTGTTAAGCTCTCATTTACGGCGCCTGATGACAAGTCGTTGGGTCACGGGCTTGTGCTCGCTTGTTTCCCATGGAAAATGCCGCTCTGTCTGAAAGTTGAAAAGGAACGAAGGAGAACTTTTACTACACGATGTCCTGGATTGATATTGTAAGTGACAGTGCGATATGGTAGTTTTAGTAATGGGATTTCAGTGACTGAATTTGCTCTAGAGCAGTGTTTGTCAACACGGTCCTTGGGGACTCCCTGCAGACGGTCCACGTGTTTGGGGGTCCCTGAAGACCGGGTTGAGAAACTGAAATGAAGGTTAGGGAGAGAGTCTGACTTGGCGAATTGATCTATCCACATGGTTGTGTCCTGTGTGTGCCATGATGGAAAGTTGCAGCAAATCAGACTGAACAGGACTGGTGCTTAAAGCACAGGGAGGGATTCCTTTGCAGGCATGTAACTGGTGTTTAGATGATGGCACTTTATTCCATTAGTTCTGCCCCAGCGTGTTGCCTGAGTCATTTCCGTGAACAACATAAAAAAAAAAAATGTTACAATGAAACAGTGTTGTCTGTGTAAAACAATTGACATTGCCTTGGCTATAGGTTTTGCTATATGTAGGTATATTAAAACTATGTCATTGTTCCACTGGTTTACAGATTTTTTTTAACCATTTTCCCGAAATAGGTAGCCTGAAATCTCATTGCTATAACAGTTTTAAGATAAGATAAAACTCATAGCTAGATAAACCGTTCATCTTTACTGCATGTAACCCACAGTAAACAATCAATTATCAGTGATAAGATGTATATTTTTTGCTCAGTTTTTTTGTCATTTTTTTTCTCCCTAACACTTGCCCTGGATTTAATTGGACCCTGGATTTAAAACTATTTTTTTGTAAACTGTACCCTTGTTTATTACAGAAATGAATGGAAATACAATAAAAGTGATTTACTACCCCAGAGGCAGAATCGGCAATTAAGGCAATGAAGTTGCTTAATTTTAAGTCAAAATTAACTTAAGGTTTTCTCTAATTCTTGAACTCATTACTGTAACATTAATTTAGTTTGTCAGAATGACCCAGCTTGTATATACCCATGATCCAAGCAAGTGGCTCAACTCAACCCAACCAGCTTCTTATAGAAATCTACCTAAAGTTATCTCTCTGCAACGGAGGCGTGAATGTGTGGGCGGGTAACAGCCATGGAGATTTAGAGAGCGGTGCTGAATTTGAGAGAGATGCACACGCTCGATAAGCGGTTTCCATTTCCTTCAGTTCACAATAGCGCTGTTGTCTGTGGATCAGTGATTAAAACGGCGACATTTATAATGTTATCTTTGAAGAAATATGGATACTCATTGTCCTTTGCCACAAACATGCTACTGAACATTCATTCTGCGTGAGCTTAAAAAGCAGTTAGTCACACTTCAGCTCCGCCAGGCAAAAGGTTTTATACTGCGTTGCTGAAACGCTCGCTCATCACTGCGCCAGGAACGAATCTGTGATGTTTAATCAGAGTAAATACTGAGTTTGTTCATGTGAAATTAATTACCCAGAAGCAATTTTCTCAATTATTTAGACATTTTTTACTTGCTTATTTTGCGGACCTGAGGCACCAACTGTTAGCAAATTATTTAACCAAGAAATACCAATTTCTCTGTAGTGGGTGTTGCCGATCTCTCAGTTACTGACCTGTCATTGTTGCTCCCTTGGGTAGTACTTTTTTCGACACTTTTAACTATTGCCAGGAGTATCTAAAGCAGGAAACAAACTTACCTTCGATCCAGAGTTAATGTTCCTCTTTTATCTTGCTAGTCGCAGCCATTTGCCGCCGTTATTGGTTGTCGGTAGAGGCTGTTGGACCTCAGGTCAGTTCTGACCAGCACGTATCCCCATGTCTTCACGCTGAGTTGTGTAGCGAGGGTGAGGAGAGAGAGGGGGGTGGGGGGCTGGGAGGGTTAGGCTTTGAGTTGGGAGTGTTTGTTTAAATACCTGATTTACATTGACGGGGGAGAGGGCGAGTAGCGTCTCCCGTCATGTCTCCGCCTTTAGAGAAGGTGTGTTTCAGCCAAAGGCCATGAAACCTGCACAGACACCCCTCCAACCCAAGCAGTCCTAGCGTGTTGGGACAGGCGCCTTTCATGGGGCACCCCGCCATCACTTTATCACAGGATGTTCTCGTCGACCCGTGGGAACAAGAGGTGCTCTGACCTGCTCCGTCCGTCTCCCTGACCGGCGGGATTCGAAAGTTTTGGAATCATGTTTTTGCCCGTCAGCGCTCTGGCCACTGTCTCTGGCGGCAACCAATCAGAGGCTGATGAGATCAAAGGCATGCTGCAGCACATGTGGTGAGAATGGCCTGCGTTCAGCCGGGCCTGGTTCTGGGCCCGCAGTCATGCCTGGGCAGGCCGTGTGTGTGCGCGTGAAGGAGCAAGGAACTGATAGCTGGTTCATTTGTTTAACTCCGTTAGACCGGGAGGGGGGGACAATACATGCAAATTATCATGAGTCCTTGTTAGTTTTTTCCTTTGCCCGCCAATGTTGTGCCGTTTAACACTATAGTGGTTCACCGGATTATGACTTTGGGGAGTAACTGAGCTGGAAAAACTGTATATGATATTAGATTCATTCACTTTCCATTCCCTCTTGTGCTGTGTTGGGTCATGAGCCCATCCCAGGAGCAGGGGGCATGAGGTCAGGAGTAGAAAGGGGCAGCAATGACATTCAGCAACTCCAACTCACCGTAGCATGTGTTTTGGCTTTTTTTTTTTTCTTCGCTAAAGACTCAAAATACAAAGAACTTAAACTTGAGTTATTACTGGAAATGTTTTAATTGCAACTAATGCTAGGCAGATGTAACTAGAAAAAGTATTTGAGCTGTATATTACAATGCTGATTGGGGTAGGGGGTGAGGGCCATTCTACTGCGGTATTCTTACATGGTAATTTTTGTCTATAATTGTACCGTTTGCCTCATTACAACTCAATATGTGTTGCACCAATATTACAAGTACAGTCCAGTGTTTAAAAACATCGCTTAAAATCCACGTAAACAGAAAGAAATAGACTGTGATGAGGGGGAAGCACAATAGAGCAGTTAGGGCGTAAAAAAACGGAAGAAATTGTATAAGCTGTATTGATACTTGACTGCTGCAAGCAAAGCACATAGCTAGGGGCGGCTATAAAGCCTTTTATTATGAAATTAAGCTGTGCAATGTATTACTGCATCGTTGTTGCTGGGAGACGTGAGGGTCACATGGTAGGAAACCCGCGCACACACACTCGAGCATGACTACTTGAGGAAGGAGAGGCCGGGTGCAGCTCTAGGGGGCGTAGCGGAGCAGATGGTGAGCGAGGGGCCGTGGCGCTCAGATGATGCCGTATTTGGCGAGGTCGCTGAGCTCCATGTCGCCGAAGGCCTCCCAGGGGCAGACGACGGTGATGTCTGTGGGGGAGGGGTGAGGGAGTCAGTGCACGGCCACTGGGGCCCCCTGCTGGCCGATGTGAGGGAGTCACAGCCAGGGAATTAGTACATGTTTTTGTTAAATCCTGTCTAGGGGTCCTCAAGGACTGGGGTGAACACTGGCTTATTTGATATTCATGCATGGATGGACGGACAGACAGATATACGGATGGATGCATGATGGATGGGTGGATAGGTTTATGGATATGAAGATGGATGGATGACAGACTGGAATGATAGACTGACTGGATGGATGGACAGATGGGTGGACGGGTGGGTAGATAAGCATAGATAGATAGATGGGTGGTTGGATGATGTACCTTTTGGATCCCAAAGGAATTTTTTTGGAGAACAAGCAGTAATGGGTATAGTATATAGCAGAGTTACCTGTGCCAAGGCCCTCCATTCCGGGGATGTCGTCCCCAAACCTGCGGGAAGGCAGAACCGCTGTGAAGTGCTGATAGAGCGTCGTATGGTGTCCTCCTGATTTATATCTGTACAACAAGGCTGCACAGCCGCCGTGCCTGTAACCGGCCGGCGTGACTCACCCTTTCTGCCCCGGCTTGGGGGCCTTGCTCTTGAATGTTCGCGTCTGCCTCTGCTTAAATTTGGGGGGGCCCTTCTTGGGTGTGGAGGGCCCCCCGGGGCCGGCCGGAGTGGCGAGAGCGCTTCCAGCTGGGGGCTGGCCATTCATCTTTGCGGCTCACTGTGGGGGGGGGGGGCGGACCTGCGCTTAAAGCAGCCACAGCGCAGAGACATCATTTTAACATGAGCTTCACACTCGTTTTTCATTCTCTTTGTTTTATGTGTCTTTTACGAGGGGGGGGGGATTTAACAAATAACCTGGGCTCCCTTATATCTTTTTATCCCTTTAGCTCTCTGCCTACGCCTCCGTCCCTCCCTCTGTCTGTTGGCCTCCCAATAACCCCCCCACACCTCCTGCTCCCTGCCATACAGTGCGTGAGAATTAGCAGCCTCGCTTCAGTTGCCTTGCAAACGCCGACGCAGCAGAACCTGTGATTCAGCACCCGCGCATGCCGCCTTCCCGGGGGGCTAAAGAGACAGGAATCAGTTCAGAGACGTGCGCGAGTGGGGGATTCCCTCCGTGCAGCCTGCTGTCTGCCAGGCCCCTTGCGAGAGACGGCATTCAGCGTAAATCCTGAAGCTGTGTCCTGCGCCTTTTTGCCACCGGGGTTTAGGGCCTGAGCAGGAAATGCTTTTATAGGATCATGAACCACTCTTAATGCTGCTTAATCCCACTGACCCGCAGTTCAGAGCGCCCCGGTAATCCCTGCTCGATCTCCTTGTTACACACTCATCCTCTTACCAATTTTTCCATCCATGCGTTTCCTTCATATTTTTTTGAACGTTTGAGTTGTGGCTTCACTCTGTCATCATCCTCTAGGCATATAGCCAGTTTACCCCCCCCCCCCCCACCAGAATTGTAAGCTCTCTCTACACTGGTTAATCTACCTGGGAGGGTGTGAGTAATTACATCATCTCTGTATTATTTTTGGTTTGTTTTCGTTTGTTTCTTTGGATGGAATTGGGGCGCCCAGCTGTCCCGGGACACTAAGGGTCACGGAGCACATCCTGAGGCCTGGAAAACGGTTTCTGTCCTCGCTGCCTTTCATGACGCCTGTGGTCTTTCTCCTCTACACCGAAAGCCACCCTGCCCCACATTCCTTCAGCCCTGGGCTCTGTATCTCGTCCTTGCCTTAACTTGTCCCCCAACTTATGTTGAGGGTCACCGTCATGGCAACGCAGCCTTAGGCCACTCTGCACAGTTATGCTGTAATACTGGATGGAATTATACAGGAGGCACCTTCATCTCGGGTAACTCTGCAGTGACAATCCCGTCGTAAACTGCACAGGTGGCCTCGGGGCCTGTGGATCTACAAGTGGCCCGAACCCTGCTCAGGTGGCGGAAAGGAAGCTGTTCTTACCTGCCTTATCCACGTCTTCCAGGCAACCCTTCTCTCCCCTGAGAGCAAATGGCGGATATGCAGGACAGAGACTCGCTGGACAGCGGGTGGAGATTAGTCTGCTTTTTATAAGCCCCACTCTCTAATCCAGTTATCCAATCGTATGCCTCATCCTGATGATGTGCCAGCCCCCTTGCCCCCTAGCAAGAGGTTGGTGACCGTGGCTTTTGACTGAGGGCCTCTACAGTACAGTAATCACTCAGTAATCATTCAGTTATCACATAGTAATCACTCAGATTACTTGTGAAACAGTTGTAGCCCGATGTCAAGAGGTGTGAAGGGGCAATGCACATAACTCAGTGGAGCTCAATGCAGAGGTACCTTTTATCTTCATTTTTTAGCAGTATTTGGTTTGTTTAGAGGACTGTGTGAGAACAGAACACCCACAATGAAACAATCCTTCCAGCGCGTGCCTTTCTGTACACCGTATTAATACCCATCTCCGTGTGCCTGTCGTTCAGCATTAATGAAAAAATATTACTTACTGATATATCCAAACATGAAGAAAATGAAACCGGAAAGCAACAGGAAAAAACCGGCGATGTTATCAAGGATATCATACGAGAACAATACATCGTACTGGTGCACCGCAATCGATGCAAACAAGTTCAGGATTCGCATTTTTGCTATGAAAGAAATCAAGTCGGAAGAGGGTTTCCCAAGGAATCAGTGCTGTCTTCATCTCCCATGATTTTCTGAAGTTGGACTGTGTGGGTTAAACGGTCTTGTGTCCGGGAAGGAAGTGAGCCTCTTCTGCTAAGCGCAGTGGCCCTGAACAGTTGCTTTCCTCAAACACGCTCCCATATATGTCCACGCGTCTTCATGTTGCAATCATTGCACGAAAATGAGCACCCTGCGTCCTACGACAGCTCAATTCTTCTGACATTCTGCCGCCTGACGAGGGTGCCTGTAGATCTTGTGAGGATTACTGCCTTGTCCTGGTTCTGAGGGACTAAAAACTGGATGCCCAATATGAATGGTTGATTATTTGCAGTGTTGTGATGAGAAATCACGGCCAGTGTCAGTCCTGGCGAATGGGCGCATACTTAGAAAATGTTCTGTGAAATAACTGGAATAATTTGTGCAGGTCCAAACCAGTGCAAATTTCTGTCATGCAGAAGGACCCTCCCACAGTTGTGAAGAACTAGCCTGCAGGATAGAATGATGGTGTGTAAGCGTTACAGCCCTGGGCCGAGCTCAGGTGTCTGAGCCCAGGTCTCCCTGAGGTCCAGGTGTGAGATGCAAGCTCTCCTCATGCGGGCTTTCACAGTGATATTAATGGCTGCCATGTCACATGACGTCACTGATATGTGATGCTGACCTTAAGCGCTTAAACACCACTTGTGCTGCAGTTTTTATCGTTATGCCCTCAGATAGAGCAAAGTGATTTAATATCAAAATAGATCTACACTAACTGAGCTCGTCCTGCCGGTTCATGTCGGTTCTCACCCAGATGACGCTGTTGTATCGCGGCTTGCCGGTTATCTGTTTCGCAAACCGTTAACTGGCCTGTAATAGTGTAAGGTCTCCTGCTCTAACCACACCCACGACATCCTGCCAAGTTTGACGCCAAATCCTGCCCCTGCAGCGTAAGATGGTATACTGTGAGTAACCTGTTCTGGCTGCCTATTCAAATCTAATGTATCCCAATTACAAATAATTATATTACAAATCACTGCTTATGAATACACAATGTATGTGTGTAATGGGTATGTAAAGAATGACTTGATAATATAATTTTTGATTGTATTATTATAATTGTTGGATTGCTGAATTATGACCTGCCTGATACGTCTCGTGGATTCCGTTGTTGCATAGCTCCAGGCATCTTAAATTGCATCCTTATGTAACCTGAAACATAACATCAAAAGAGGAATTGACTTCGCACACCAGAGAGTTGTTTTAAAGGATCTGAAGCACTCAGGGCTTCTTTAGCGTAACGTTCACTTCCTGAGTTTCCCGGTTGCTAAATGGACTCGTTGCCTTGATTCCATCTGGACTGAGGTTAGCATTAAGCGCATGGGCTAATCATAGGTTCCTTACAAACGCAGAAAATGGCAGAATGTGAAATAATGAAAAGATAAGACTAACTCACCATATTGGATTTCATGTCTCTTCAGTAACTGCTTAAAGTTACAGGCTACAGCTAACTAGGAAAGAATATAGTAAGAACTTTATTGATCCCCACCTGCCCCCAGGGGGAAATATTTGTTGTGCTGCAGCATTACAAATAGCTGCCCCCCCCCAAAGAAATAAAGAAAAATCAGCACAAAGCGTGTGGAGCAGTGCTGGGGGTACAACTGACGCAGAAACACACCTTTTCAAAAATGGGAGGTATGCAACCCGGTGCAGCGGGGGGGGGTACCGTAATGAGTCAGAGCCTGATTATTCAGAAAGGAGCACATATTGTGCACTCAGTCAGTAATGGACTTTATGAATCGATATGTGTAACGTAAAAAGGCCGAACATGGTTTGAAGTTAAAAAATGTAATGTAGGGCCACCAAACACACCCAACTCATCATAATCCCCCCCCACGTGCTGGAGAGTCGAAACGACCCATTTTTGTTATATATATATATAATGGTCAATATCAACATATAATAAGGAATATATTTGATAAGGTTACATACGATGTATGTTAATTCATTAAACTTTATGAAATGCTGCTTTGTTATTGGAAATTCTTTCGGACCTCTGACTTTGAAGAAAAATCTAACCCTTTCACCAAAAGTCTAAGAACCCCTGTCCTACATCTTGATATATCCCCCAGCAGCAAAGAAAATGTCACTGGCTATGACAGACTGATCAAAATTTAGTGGCACCAAAGGACTTCGGTAAAGCGGCCTGCTCCGCTGCATGTCGTTGGTGTAGGAGGTGACTGTAGCACTTTGCCATTTCTACACTCTCTCCTTGGATGCTGACTGGTCAGCAGCTTGCTGCTCTGCCTGCAGTCCAACACCAGCTCTTTTATCATTCCACCATCAAGCTTCTGTTGGTCCTTCTTTCCCACCCCATCAAAATGCACTACCAGGATGCTACACCCAGCAGTCGCAGAATCATCATGGATCTCCTGAAGATGACCGTACTGTCGCTGTCTTGGGGTGTCCCTGATGCCTGTTGGCGAGTTAATCTGTGATCCAGACAGCCACGGCTTAGCCTGCTTCCACTAAAGGGAAGGCAGTGCAGTAGACAAAGAATCCTTATGATGCTACTCGACTAATCCAGGTAACGAGTTGGCTCTATGAAGCAGGTATAGGATGCCGTCTTCCACACCTATTTGTGCCAGGTATGGAAACTGTATTGGGTCCAGGACGTCCTCCATGTGTGAGCTGACATGCCAAAAAACCAGCTTCTGAAATATCGTTATATGGGATGTCCATGGCACTGGTGCATATTTATAAGGTACACAAGGACTAGGCAATTCCAGTGGGGGACCTTTTGTATTTGTAAAGGCAAGTCAAACGCACGGTTTAGAACCTCTCCCGGCAGGAACATACAGGACCTAATAAGGAGTAACTCTACATTTTCCCTTTGGAAGAATATCCCTCTTTCTTGGAATGCTGTTACGCATTCCCGGGCTGTGTGTACCGGGGTATAGGACCGTAAATCAAGAAAAAATGCCTCTAGTTTTTTGAGGGACGAAGGTGGTGGAAATCGGCGATGCACTGCAGAGCTCCCTAAAAAGGTTCATTGATCTTTAAATATAATATATCGTGAGGCCAGGAATGGAATTTGGCTTCGTCCTGATGTCCATGAAACATCCCATTAATGCCAAGAGTTCTTATGGGTTGCAGGAGTCTTTAAGCAGTTTCCAAATCTTAACCTGTTGAATCATGACCCCTAAGATCATATTACAGATTACATTACTTTGTCCAGGGTCTGTGCGCCATACACCCGGGCGTGTGTTCCTCTGCATTGGCCTTAGATACAAACCGACGTGCCATGAATCACAGCTTTATGAGGGTCATAACCTACTGATATTGTTGGCTCAATTTTTCAGTAAATTTTGACCGCTTTTCTGGTGTTTAGCAACTATGTTGTTGTGTCCATCTGTCCCTGTCAGAGAGCTTTGATACACAGCCGCTGTTCCTCTTTGCCGACGCAGTGTGTCCATATTTGGCATATATTTTCACATATATTAAATATGGATTTTCAGACCTCATTTATAGCCGCTGCAGGCTGCTCACTGGCATTCCGCCTGACGTACCTCTCATTCCCAGCTAACCGAGAACGTTCCCAGAACTTTAGCTAGCGTTATGTAAAGATCTTCTCAAAGTTGGTAGAGAACATTCTTACTGTAACATAAATGAAACGTATTTCCACGTTTTTACATTTTAGCAAAGGTTCTATCATTTTTAGCATGATAACATTACTACCTGAACACCCTTTTTGATGTAATTAATGTTGAAAAATATTGTTTTATAATCAAAATACTATTCTATAATAGTGTTGTATTTACATACTGTTAATGCACCACCCAGCCTTGAAGCCCTGACCTTTGAGGTGTGAAGCCACAGTGTTATCTGCTCCACTACTACACCCTTTACCTATTTATGCTAGAGGTGGGGAACCTGTTCCATGGAGGACCGGTGTGGGTGCGTTTTTTTTGGGATGACCTCTCAATCAGCCAGTAACAGTGGGTCCCCAGTACTGGAGTTGAAACCAGTTTTGTTATTGGCTGATTGACAGATCATCCCAAAAAAAAAAAAAACATGCATCCACACCGGCCCTCCATGGAACGGCTTCTCCACCACTGATTTCTGCTTTATTATTTTTAGTTGTAGTACTAGTAGTAGTTTGATAACGTTCTGGAAACATCAGGGAACCTGGACACTTTGAACATTTCCATAACCCTCACAAGCCCTCAGCAGCAGGCGGCCGCGCCTCTCGGCTCCGGTGTGGAAGCTGACGTGGAAGCTGACCTGTCAGCTCCGCCCGTTTCTGAAAGGCCTCTGGCTGTTGTCACATCCTCACAACAACACCGCTAACTGCACTTGCGGTTTTAACTGAGCACTGACTCATTTTCTCTTTGACTCACCATTCCACTGTTCCACCCGCACTAAATTATGCACGTGTCATGTTTACAAAGCGCGTTGCTTCATTCGCACCATGTTTTCCTGAATTTGCGTACATGATCCTTTTATTTGTTTATCCGTTCGGAGACTGTTGTGTTTTGATTTATCTTTGTAAGGCAGCTGGATGATGACAATGTTCCCCCAGGGATCAGTGAAATTCATCACAACTAATAAGGATAGCATAGCCCCCATATAGATGTGCAGCAGGTGATGCCTGTGCATTACTGCAATTAGAAAAGTCAGTAACACTTTGCTTAAGGTTAATGTTTTTAGTAATTTATAAACACATTCATAAAGCATTATAAACACATTACTATAAATATTTAAAGGCATAACACATTATTACGTGTCATGCATTATGAATGCCTTATAAAGCTCTCATCTATAATGCACCATAGGTACATCCTTAATGCATATACCAACCTTTATAATGCATTATAAAGGCATCTATGGTGCATTATAGATGAAAGCTTGATAAGGCAGTCATAATGCATGACACGTTATAATGTGTTATGCCTTTTGATAAATATTTATAGCCATGTTTATAATGCTTTATGAATGCCTTATGAATGTGTATATAAACTACGGAAAACGTGGCCTTAAGTAAAGTGTTACTGAAAAGTCTTTATATGAAGAGAGCTGTTTGCATTCTGAAGCTGCAATTTGCTCATGTGTTCGTGTTGCCTCGTTGCCATTTAAAAAGGAAGACTGGTTCTAAAGGAGGTAACTGACTGGGCAATACTACCATTTATTAATTAGTTCTGGTGACAA
The DNA here is from genome assembly GCA_011763525.2 of Mormyrus iriodes. Lineage (NCBI taxonomy): Eukaryota > Metazoa > Chordata > Actinopteri > Osteoglossiformes > Mormyridae > Mormyrus > Mormyrus iriodes. The sequence goes on along the minus strand of JAAGVU020000044.1, from coordinate 1,485,254 downwards.
ACATTGGAAAAGTGCTCTGTGATTCAGCCATGTATTAAATACAGCACAGTCTTCCTTTTGCTTTTCACATCAAGCAGCATTCTAGAATGTTCTCGTGTGAGCGGTGAGCAGTATGATATGCATGGTGGGGGTGGGGGGGGCCTGAAGAGATGAGGGTCGGAATTCGTAATGTGGGTCATAAGGCTTCTCAGGAATTAAAAGGTGACGCCAGGGAGATGCGGTAAAGCATTTTGTTTTCAGTGGCAACACTAATCGGATCAGACAGAATTAGAAAGTGACAGCAGAGGGGTGTGAGAGTGGAGGCTTGATGTCCGAGACCGGTGGGAACAGTCTAGAAAGCTTCGCGGACCACGGAAGGGTTGAATGTTACTTGCTGACAGTAAGCAACGGATTAAGGTGTGTGTTGGGCCGCCCCCCTCGTGATTCTGCTTGACCCCAAGGTCAGCAGTTGCTCTCCTAACCACACAGCACGTTTGTCTCTCTGGGCATCGAGTTTCCACTCACAGGAGGACTGTGGTTCCCTACTCTTTGGGTCACCCTATAAATGTCACTAGCCTGTTGCTTAAATGCCAGCACCCACATGTCTGTTGGTTCAAATCTGGCTAGTCACAGTCCTGTCTTCAGAAAGGAATTCCACCAGTCTAATGCAGTGTTTCCCGATCTGGTCCTTGTGGACTGTCTGGGGGTTCTCATTACATTAAATGTAGCCATAATGCTCTTATTTGTGATTAATTTTAAGACTTATGATTGCACTTCCTGGCTTAATTGATAACACAACAGGTCATTTCCATTTGCAAACATGCATAAGTCCTAAGCAGAATGACTTACACCGATCTGCTACGCAGTGTTGTCCTTCTGCAGACCTCCGGGTCTGCACATTAGCATTTCTGCTCTGCTCTGCGTCACCCATAGTGTGTGAATATGCGATGGTGTGTCCCTTGCATTGGACTGGCATCCTGTTCAGGCTGTCCCCCTATGTGTCACATTTAATAATAAAATAATTATTTTACTTAATCAATAACCATCCATCCATCCATGTTCCTTAACTGCTTGTCCAATTCAGGATCACAGGGACTTTGGAGTCAATCCTGGAGGGAATCCTGGGGCGCCAACCCATCCCAGGGCACACTCGCACCATTCACTCACACGTGCACCCCTACGGGCAATTTGCTAACTCCAATTAACCTCGGCATGTTTTTGGACTGTGGGGGGGAAACCGGAGTACCCGGAGGAAACCCCACGACGACACGGGGAGAACATGCAAAGCCCTGTGCCACCATGCCGCTAATCAATGATCATCGCTTATACTTAGACTTTATTGTACTCATATTTCATTGTTCATTGTACTCGTATTTTACAATCAGTTTAATAAACTAATCTTGAAAAACTTTTTGTGGCCAGTGGTCTAATTTTAACAGTAATGAATCCATCTACACACCTACGTTTATCTTGTGAAAAAATGTAGTGAAAAATGTTAATTCCATCCATGCATCCATGTTCTACTTGCTTATCCACTATGGAGTCGCAGAAGGCGATAGGAACAAGCTCTAGCCTCTCCTGTATCAGGAAAATGGTTGGAAGGACAGGTAGAAAATGTAATGGTATTGAAATATTAAATGCAAATTTAGTATCCACTGAGTGAAAAACCATTTGTTGTTATATCTCCATCTTATGGCGGATCATGTGAACTGCAAGGTTAAGTGTAAAATCTAACAAAGGGCAGTATGGACTGTTCCACTGTGATTTTAATATTCAGGAGTTTATCCTGATCAGTGGCGGAGCCCCATGTGGCACCGGCAGTGACGCTTACCCAGGGCGCCACCTAGGGGTCAGCCACTGCTGACAGTGATCGTAATCATAGCTGCCTTAATCCTTAGTTAATCTTGCATCATTAATTCATCAACTGTCCAAAAATCTGTTGCACTTTCGAGTGCCTGAGTCCTCGTTTGTGTACTGTCTACAAGGTGTTGGTGGCATAAAAATATCTAAAGACACGCTCTGACAGCATAGGGTAAGCGTGGATTCACAGTTGGGATGGAGCCCTTTGAGACTGTACTGCCTTGTACCTGATACACCGTCTCCTGAATCAGCCTCATCAGAGACCAGCGGCTGAGGACAGCGAAGGGGAGCGTGACCCGCGGCCGCTATTCCAGTGAGCTGCTGACACAAGCCCCCAAAAGGTGGCCCTTAGGTAGGCGGGGCAACAAGCGGAAGCTACGGCGTTTCTAGCTGCAGCGGTGATATCGTGTGCTTTGTAATGTTTTTAGGAATAGTCCTTACAGCTTTGGCACTCAAAATGTCTGTCGCCGTGGCAATAGAGGAACAGGGCAAAGAGAGAGAGTCCTTTGGCAAATCGGCATGTGCGGGGAGGTAGACAGGAAATGAGGGCGCAGCTGAGGAATTATGGGCCTGGCAAGGCCTTAGATTCTTCCATAACCACATCGCCACAAGGGGAACAGGCAAGAATAGTACAAAACACTGAAGGATCCTATATAGCTGAAGGCGAGACGTAACCAGTCAGTGTTATGGCTATAAGTAAAGAAATACAGCACATTCCCTACCCCTAGGTGGACCCAGTGGGCTGGAGAGGGGGGATTTAATGACTTAGCCCCACTATATGGAATGGTACAGAACATCCCAGTGAAGAGAATAACTTGCTCACGCAGCCTGCACCCTGAGATGAGACACCATAGTGTAACTGGTGTAAATGTCTTTCTCAATTCCAATTTCTTGGAAGAAATAAAGATGGGCTGGTGTCAAAGTTAACGGTAAATGAGCCATGTTGACTTGGTATTGCTGGTCTTAATCGATGTGTGAAATGATAAGAAATGGGCTGTGTGAGTGAGACGGTAGGTACCTGTTAATGGGGGAGTGTGGCTGCCAGTCACTGGGCTGCAGGGCGGTTTGGTGGTTCTGTGCGCTGGCATGTTGTTTACGTGTTACTACCTGTCTTTTACGTCATTTACATGTTGCTGTCACATCGTTTACGTGTTTTTGTCTGTGTTGGCACCTCGTTTGCGTGCGTTTGTCTGTGTTGGCACCTCGTTTGCGTGCGTTTGTCTGTGTTGGCACCTCGTTTGTATGCGTTTGTCTGTGTTGGCACCTCGTTTGCGTGCGTTTGTCTGTGTTGGCACCTCGTTTGCGTGTGTTTGTCTGTGTTGGCACCTCGTTTGCATGCGTTTGTCTGTGTTGGCACATCGCTTACGTGCTGCAGCAGTTTGGAAGGTGGATTGTAAGGGGCAGAATGCTGGAGTGTACACGGACTGGTGCAAGTCGCAGAGAGAAAAATTGGCTGAAAGAGAATATTTATTACAGCTTGCAGAAAGGTAGCATGGTACAGTGTACTGAGATTATTAAGTATTATGAGAACACCTCAAGGTCGTATGGAGACGGGAGGAGGTAGTGAGAAATATAGATGTTAAAGAGGTGTGGAATATGAACCAGACGGCCATGGCACTAAAGCTGTGAGGAGGAAGGCCCCAACTGTGAGAGGGAGGCCAAAGTTTACATTCAGATCTGAGGCAGAGTTAACGAGAGAGAGACTTCCTGTTTCCAGGAATATTCCGATTGATTAGAGGGATCCGCTAGCCAAAAAGAAACACTTCAAAATGAACCAAAAAAAAATAAATTTTCATGACTGAGTTAAAAAGCTGGTGGATGAAAAAGATGGAGGCATATTTATAGATATGTAGAAGATTCCATATAATTTAATGAGTGTAAGCATTGCTCTCCGTGTTTATGAGTCCATGCTAGAGTTAGAGTGGGATCAAGATTCAAGGAAATGTTTCCACAGAAGCCGGTAAATCATGACAGAGTGGTGCTGCTCGGTCATCCTCTCATCTTTCATTGGACTGGGCTGGAATGAGATGGAGAGGCTTTTTGTCAGGGTGCATAACGAGGGGAAATCCCTGGGAATACTGACGTTTAAGATGCACACGCAGTTGTGGACACTTCAGTCTGTGTGTGTGTGTGTGTGTGTGTGTGTGTGTGTGTGTATGTATGACCAAATTTGCCAACAATATGATGATAACCTGTTTTTCAAATTTTTTCGGTCCCCACAAGGGGAAGCTCAATTTTATACAAATCTATGACTGCAATCAAAAAACTAAAAATGCTAAAAGTCTTGTATTCTGTTTGGTTACTTATGGTTAGGATTAGGGCTGGGTAGGGGGTAAGGTTGTCATTGTTGGGATTAGGGTTATGCCCATAGAAATCAGTGGAGAGTCCCCACAAAGATCTGTGAGTGTGTGTGTGTGTGTGTGTGTGGTCATGTATATATTACATTTTGGGGATCAAATCTCCAAACAAAGATATAAATACCTAATGTGTATAGATACCTAAAGCTGTCATTGCTGGAATTAGGGTTTTTCCCCATATAAATTAATGCAGAGTCTCCACAAATATATGAATACAAAAGTGTGCGTGTGTGTGTGTGTGTGTGTGTGTGTGTGTGTGCGTGTGTGGGGGCTCTTCGTGCTTCCAAACATGGATTCAGTGAAACGGCTTCTTGGCACGACAGCCTCTGGTTCGTTTGCATTGGTGGAGGGCGACTGGCGAAGCTTTTGGGGAGTGAGCTTTGGGGGCGGGTCTCGGGGAACAGATTCGATCAGGAACAGATGTGGGGGAGTGTGAGAGACACATTTTAAACACATAACTGTGTGCATAGGCTGATGGGAAGGATGTGCACAGAAACAGCTTCAGCTCATCCTTAGATTCTGCCTGGATCATTAACGTTACAGGACAAACAAAGGCCTGGAAAACGTATCACGACACTGAATGACTCTTATCACCATTTATAAATGGGAGCTCTTTAAAAATCCCATGTGAAATCTGTTAGTAATTTAGTAAAGGGGTGGATTTAATCAGAATGAACAATGACTTGCTCAGCTAGTCTTGTGAAGAATGGGTAGATGAAAGCTGTGAGAGAGCAGGCGGCAGGGGAGGGGTTATGCACTGCAGCAGCAGTACCGCAGCATTTTTGAGATTTCAGCAGTCGAGTTTGTTGGCCTGGATTTTAACAAGTAAAAAAATGTGGGGTCTGTGAAGGTAACGAGTAAGAAGGAGCCTTTGTTAACTGGCTCTGTGGGTGCGTCTCTGGACCTTCTCCCATTACGGATCATGAGTCTGGGGTTTGGTTCCCTCTTGAAAACTCACAGATGGTCCCCTGATATTCACTTACAGCTCACTCTCTCTTCCCTGGCTGCATTTCAGGTATTATAGTGCCAAATAAGAGGCCGTCTTGTACTACGAATGCGCATGCAACCTTACCAAATAGTTCCTTCCAAGTAACATGGAAAATGTGCCATGATACTGATGCAGTCTGAAGGCGTTTATCTTCATGGACAGTACACAACCCATTACTATGTCCATGTCCCTTTGCAAGCCACAAGCCACTTTAGAGCTCATCTGCTTGAGCAAATACAACCCTGTTTAAACATCTTAATCCACCTTGAGAAAAATCTTGCAGTATGAATTTTTATCCTTCCCACTCTCCATCCATCATCCATCCATCCACCCATCTTTCAAACTCATTATTCTGGTCTGCGTTCCAAGGCAGCATAGAGCACAATACAGGGGGGCATCATGGGTGGGATGCCAGTCCATCACAGGGCACACAAACACCAAACGCACACCATGGGCGATTTTAGAAATGCCAGTTGAACTTACTGCATGATTTTTGGACTGCGGGGGGGAGGAACCGGAGTGCCCAGAGGCGTCCTACACAGCATGGGGAAAGAACGACACACACAGGGGTGGGATTCAAGAAATCCAGGTATTTTTCATTATATTCCTTAATGTACAGTAGACACAACATACTGAAGTGGGAATAAGCAAGAAGACAGAAGACAGGAGGATTTTGGCTTTGAGTAAAAGAATCAAACAAAACAAAATATGGTGTTTAGGGATAACAGTTAGGGATCAAGGGAAATCTAAAGAAACATTGTAGACACAGGCTGTCACTATTTCCACACTCTCACCCCCACCTCCCCCCCCCCAGCCCCACCAAAAGCCGCCCAGCTTCTCCTGCCTCTGCTGGGCTGGATTCTAATTCAGCAAGTTCAGCTGCCATCCTTGAGACAACAAAAATATGGGCATGAGCACCCCCCACCTTCCTGTTGACGTTTACTTAGAAAATCAAGACAGTGATTTAAAATCCCCATTATAGAATGGGCCACAGCAGAACCCCAGTCAGTGAGCCACACACCTTCCCTGAAAATGACCTTTCTAACATTGGCCCGAATTAGCCTACAAGCCGTCCAAATGCTTGAATCATTTTTTCGTTCTTGTATTTTTCTGCACTCCTCCTCACCCCACACTATTACCCTGCACCCCCCCCCAGGCTGACTGTAAGGCAGGGTCAGTGTTTACCTCCGTCTATCTCCTTCCCTGCTTCCGATTCGCTTTGCCTATTTCAGCCTCCCTTATTATTAAACTGCACTCCAGATAAGTTTGTCTAGAAAACATGCATTTATAAATGCCGTGTAAGTAGCCTGACCTAGGTATAGCTACAAAGCTAATGTGATGAAACTCCTGAGTGTTAAACCACCTGACCCTGTGCATCAGAGGATGGTTCATAAATGTAGACAGAAATAAATGGTGACATCAGAAGGACGGCTGAGAGAAGCTGGTTTCCGCTTTGCACATCCATTAGAGAGTCTGGGGAAAATATTTATGATCACACAGTAATGGATTTTCAGTACTAGCTTTTGAGTACTGATTTAAAGCCTGTGTGATTACTGGCTTAAATCCTTTACGAGTAATGATTTGAATCCTGAAATGAAAACAATCGAGAACTGATAGCCTTTCTGACTAGCTGATATGGGTTAGACTGATTGATGGGTGTAAAGACAGATACATGACCAAATAAACACGCATGTAGAAAGACCAGGAATGATTCTGGAGGTGGTTTGTTTCGACACTCTGCCAGTGTGAGTAGATGGATGGTCATTTCATGTTTGGAGGGAATTGGCCGTAACCGAACTGTAGTTCCACTGAGACTGAAAATCCACGGCAGTACGCAGGGCCTGACTGCGTAGTCATGCACCTTGATTTCTCTGCCTTTATTCTGTTCTGTTTATCTCTGGATGTCTATTTTCCATGTTCAATCTGTCAGTGACTCAACCTGTCCAGGGTCATTAAAAGAAAAGAAGTGGGCCCACTTGAAACAGGCCTGTGCGTTTGTCTGTCAGTCTACCTGCCCGTGTCCGTCATTCACGCCCCCTGTTTTCGTCTTTCAGGCTGTTTTTCGCTGAGGGAGTGTTTTTGCATGAGCACGAGGGAGAGAGTGAGCTAATAGTTTTTGCTCCAATTGAGTAGGTGGTGGAAAGGGGGCAAAAGAGGGAGGGAGGAGAGATGGAAGGGAAGGAGAGCCAGTGGAGGAGTGGGTGGGAGGGGGGCTTTTATAAAAGCCTGAAATCAGAGAATAAGAATCACTTTCAGGCAAAGACAGAAGAGGAAGAGAATTAGACTGGAAGACCTTGTGCACATCACCTCCATACTTACGGTAAGTGAAAGACCTTGTGCACATCACCTCCATACTTATGGTAAGTATGACACTACTCTCTGTTTCCGCGGGGACAGGAGCTGTTGACTGTTTGCCCTGCTACGTGCTGGTGTCCTCATTACTGCGGGTTGCTCTTCCAATCCAGTGCAAATTGCTGTAAATTGCTGTGTGTGTGTGTGTGTGTGTGTGTGTGTTTGGGGGGTGGGATCAGTCACATTAGCATGGGGAACATACAGCTGGTCCCTTGGCCCAGTGATGGGCGCCTGTAGACCATGTCGGGACAAGGCTACCAGCACTCAGGAGTGCATTGTTGCGTTCACATCTGGCACATGTTTGCACAAGTGTGAAACACCTGGCACTGTACCTGCATACCTGCAAACTTTCTGACATTCTGCTTTATTCTCTCACATTTCCTCCCATCTGCTGTTGTGTGAGGTGACCTAGGCAGTTCGAAGCTGTCATTTAGAAAATGAAATGAATGCATGAATCCCTGTGCTCCCTGTTCTTGTATCCCTCAGATGCATTTGATGTGTTTGGGTATAACTAATCCCCCATATTCTGAGTGTCCCATCTCTGGTCCAGCAGGCAGACATGATGAAGACCGTACTCCGGTGTTTGTTTCTCGCTGCTCTTCTCACGCTGTGCCTCTGCTACGGTATGACATAAAAACGCCGCGCCGCCCTCTGATGTTCACATCCGCTGGCATCTTCGAATCGGCGTTAATTCCTTTGCTGTTTTCGCAGATTCCCTCGAGAGTCAGGAATCACTTGAGGGTAATTTTATTCAGTTGCTCTTACCGTGACAAACCTTTACCTGTTGCAATATCGCACGTGCCGATTGTTTTGTTGACTGATTTTTTTTAAATACAGTATATTTAATTTTAATTCTAAAAATTGTAGTTCTGATGCTTTCATCCTATATATTTCACAATGATCCCAGACCCATTTGTCACTCGGTACCGGGCCAATTCCTTCTTCAACAACCGAAGAGGATCCATCTACAACAACTACAACTACAGAAGGTAACCATCTGTGTTACTATGGTAACCTGGCAGCTATGCTGTACAGCATCACAGAGTAAGAGCGATTCTGATTGGCCCCTCATTTCAGACAGCAGGTATTGGATACCAGGTAGTGTAGCGTCTAGGAATGTGAGCTTGTAGTCCAAAGGTTTGTGGATTGAGTCCCCAAGGAGCAAAGTATGTAAACCGGAATTTCTGCCACTAAAATACTCTCTTGGTAAGACTGCTGAAAACTGTAAGTTATTTTGGGGGAAAGAGTCAGGGAAGCGAGTAAATATTAAAAATTCTTTCCGTTTGCTCTGTAGCGCCAACTAAAGATTATATTTCTGTGAAGGGCTTCTGTTAAACCTGCGTGTTTTCCAGGTTGGTCAAGTCGCCTGCGGAACGACGTGCGGAGATCTGCGAGGATTTCTTTCCCTGTCGCCTCTATGCCACTCGCCACGGATCGCACGTGGCCTATCAGAGATTTTTTGCCTCTCGGAATGCATGGAACGGAAGATACTGACCAACCATTGGTGGCGTGGCTATCTGTTACTCTACCAGCGTTTAAGCTCTGCGCATTTATTTTATGCCCGTGTTTTATGCGCCTCTAGCTTACGGCGCAGTAAATATCAGTAGACAGGCTCGCTGATTTTCTCAGATCACTCGAGCCAATTATTATTCATAGTTCTTTAAAATTCAGAACAAGGGGGCCTTCGAATGTGTTTTCATGAATCAGCAGTTTTCTAACTTTTCTCAGTCTGTTCACTTTCCTACTACTGTATCCATCACGGTTCAAGGTTCTTTATAGATGTTTACACATTGTGCAATAAAATTCCTCAAACGAAAACATGAACGCAAAAGAAAAATACTTTATCGCAGTGCCTCACGTCAACTGTTTTTTTATTTGTGGCCGTTCGCTACAGAAAACTATAAACGTACATCACAGCACCGTTACAGCAGCTGCTACTCATACATAACGGTGGATATCGGACCCCTGCCTTATTTTCATATGATTTTGTGTAAAGCTATATATAATCATATTGTCATTTTTTGTTGTTTCGTATTATTCTTGCAATAAAGTTATTTGGATTTAACAAAAAGACATGAATGTTTGTACTGTTTCATGGCCAATGCAGCCTGCATCAGAGACAAGACAAAAATCTAGAGAAGAACAGTTTATTTGGGTAGCGCTGGCCGCCCGGGGTTAGGTTGCGGCTTTGCTGCAGAGCCGCATGCGGGCTCCCCGCGGCAATGCGCGGGTCACTGGGGACGCGTCCTTCAGCTCCCTCTCCTTGCCGATGTGTATATGTGGGGAAGCGGAGCGAAAGCAGACGACCAAATTACACCCCACATCGCCAAGAGTAACTGCGCATACTAGAAATATCACTAACGGGAGAACGCGAGGTCAGCTCCCCATGCCGAAGGCTGCTGCGCATCTTCCTGCCTGGGCTGCGTGTCGGTACTGTGCATTTCTGTGCTGTGCCTATACTGCGTCTGTACACCTAATCATATGTAAATCACTGCAGTACAACATGGTAACTATGAAATAAGTAGGAATTTATCAAGTACTGTGAGTGACCTGGATACACGTTTTCTGCAATAAACCTGCTGAATAGACATTGTAGCAATTTTGAATATTGAATGTAAGAAAAAAATGAATGGTACACATTCAGTGGAGATTTTATGCTTTGCAGATTGTTCTAAACAGACTGAATCTTTCTCGCATGTGTAGAGGAAGGGGGTTGCTGATAAACTGAATGAGGTTTAGTGGTTTCTTGTATTTTTGCATCCTCAGCACCATGGGTGTCACATGGCCGTCTGTTTGTTTGTGGGTTGAAAAAGGGGGGGGGGGTCCAGGAATTTTCATGGAAGTACAAGACCGCTGGTCCCGACAACTGTGACTTGTTACATATTTGACCTCTATCTTTGAGAAATGGTTTCAATGGTCATAGTAGCATTGCAAACAATCTAGGAATATGTCCAAACCAAACTGTAAATTGACTGGATATTTGGATATAAGGTTACATTTATGCTGATAATGCACAGTGCTAATATAATAGATTATTGATACAAAACGTATGTGTTTAACGCTCAAATATACATAAATTGCATGTTGACTTGGGGGAAAATGGAATTATGCAGAAAGCTTAGTTCTTCTGTGCCCATTTATGATGGTATAAATATAAGTGTGTGTGTGTGTGTGTGTGTGTGTGTGTGTGTCACAGGATTCTTATCCAATCAGACTCTCAAGCCTTGTGTGGGGGGGGTCAACTTATAAATCGGATGCCCAGGGCACGTTCAGATCAGGAGCGGGACCAGGCTTCCGAACCTGCTGATCAGCCTGATAGAGAGAAAGTCAAGCAGGAGTGGAAGATGAAGATCTTTGCTGTTCTCCTTCTGTTTACCTTGGTGTCTGTCTGTCTGTCCATGGCAGGTAAGGGCCTGCATGCTGTGTGTAAGCACTTGTACTGGTGGCTGAGTTCTGTCAAATGTGGTCCCAGTAAAGACCATAACAAGGAAAATGATAACAATGCTGCTATTCATTTAATAAAATTCACATTAATTTGAACTCCATTAACAATATTACACGCACATACATTTTTAACCTGCAGACTCCAAAAACTCTGTGTCAGGAAACGTCGCTGATTCTCCCAGCAATGGTGGTAAGGAGACAAAACGAACTGTGTGTGTGTGTGTGTCACATAGCTCATTCCTAGGTGGCTTTTTATCTGTGCATTTCTATGTATTTACGTCTCTAATTTACATGTCATTCAAGTCTTTGTACTGTCTGCATTGTATGTGATCATGCATGCACGCTACATTTTATGCTTGTGCATGTTCACTGTGTCGGTGAGGGCTCCTTTACTGAGACAGGCAGATTTCAAAGTGCAAAAGACACTCAGTGATGCATTTAGCGTGTGTGCACACATTTGTCTAATTATGTTTTATGTATATGCCTGCACTCATGCGTGTTGCAAATGTTTGCCTAAATATGCATACATATGTTACAGATGTATTTGTGAAGAGAGACCTGGCCTCCACCCTCATGAGGCAGAAGAGGGCTGGGACAGCCCCCGCAGCCCTGACCCTGACCCAGCTAGAGAGGTCTCCTCAGTTTTCTGTCACTGTTCCCCTCCCGCTAACAGCCTGCGGAGGCACGGGCTGGGTGTTGCCGCATACCTCTTCATTACAGCACACTGAGAGCCTGTCACTTCCCATGCATTCAGCGCGAGGCTAACATAGCGATGCAGTGCCTCAGTTTGCATACCTTAGTAAAATTCGAATGCAAACAATCTATATTTACAGAGCAGTAGGTGTCGTTTTGTATGCAATGCATCGGCCCCTTAACTTCGGTCTTCCTCTCTTCCCCCTTCCTTGTGCTGCCTGCTCCTCCCTCGCTTTTCCCTCTCTTTCCTTCCATGACAGCTTGAGAGAGGTCTGTGAGGTGAACATGGCGTGTGAGCACATGGCGGAGACAGCTGGAATTGTGGCTGCCTACACGGCTTACTACGGACCAATCCCCTACTAGACAGCAATACAGCTGGCCTATCGCTTCTAGGATAAGAGCTCATCAGGAGTGTCATTGGCCAGTGCCAAGGAAGCAACTTTTTGGTAGTGAATTTAAAAAGGACCAACAGTCTAAATGCCCCCAAAGATTTAACTTCCATGTATTTCAGCAACTACTTCAGGTTGTTATAGCAAAACTGTATGTTTGGATTGGAAGCTAATATCCATCATGTGTCCATCTTATTTAAATCAGACATCCCACAACTCTTTATTAATCATTCATTTAAAAGGAAGCCAGGAGAGAGAGAGAGATAGTAGAGGTAGAGAATAGAAGCTGGTTTATCACATGAAAATACCACCGTCATGGTTGTTGAAGGGTACAACCATGGGCATTAATTATGGAGGGATGGGGGTTTGTAAGCCCCCCCAAATCAAAACTAGCCAATACAACCCCCTGGACTCTTTAAATGGGTGGAGACCTCAACCCCTCTAATGCTCAATTCAAAGTTCAAACTATCATTGATCACAATTAGACTATTTTTTTCCTTGCTTATGTGTTTTAGTTGTCTATGTATGTTTAGTTTAGTGTAGATGGTTTCATTATTCTTTAGTTTAGCATCAATAAAGTACATGGAAATCAGTGTCTCTTGTGTCCATTCTGCCTGGCTGTTGTCATGGTCACTCTCAGTGTTTTGGCAAGGGGAGCTACGGAGAGCAGAGGAACTGCGAATTGCCAAATATCTAAACTAAAAGGCAATAATATAGAGTCATAGCATGGATCAGATACATTAAACATACTATCCCTGGGATCAGAATCTCACGTAGATCACATTGAAAACTGGTGTGAGGGTTCTTGACATATCAGTCAAGCCTGATGACCGACACTCAGCCAAATCTTCCTCACGTGTTTGTTTTCTCCGTGGGTACGGAGCCCCATGCTGAGAGAATGGCATAGGAGACAACCTCGCAGTTCAGCTTGGAGAATGTACAAAACAGCCCTATTTATCACACATCATAAAAAACTATAACCCAGTGTGTTTTTTTGTTATATAACAAGATAATGTTATTATTTATGTCGCTCTGTGGGTAGCACCATGGTTTCATGCCCACAGAGTTGTGGGTTTAAATACAGCCCCCTGCTCTGTGTGTGCAGGGGTCTTGCACTCTGTTTGCAGGGTTTTCTCCAGATATTTCTGTTTCCTCCCACAATCCAAACATGTGTGGCTTAGGTGAACCAGTGTCTATAAATTTCCTGCAGTGTTCACTTATGTGTGAGTGAGGGCCATTTGATGAGCTGCCATCCTGTCTGCAGTGTTCCTGACCTCAGGTCCAGTGTTTCCTGCGATAGTTACCCTGTACTGGATTTGCAGTTGTGGAAAATAGATGGATGGATTACACAGTAAGGAACAGATAGCACAGTGAGAAATGAAAAAACACATTTGTGATGTGTGTGTCATATGTTTATACTGCACGTATGTTCGTCTGTAAATTACGTTCCCCTTGCCCTATGCATTCCCCCTGGGATCAATAAAGTCTATCTCAATCTTAATTAGTGGGAATGCATCAATTATTCAGCGATATAATTAAAGTCTATAATGATAATTAAAACTGTCTTGTTATTTTTAGATGAAATAATGTTTTTTTGTTATAAATTACTCTCAGAAAGGAAAATTACTTTGCGTTGATATGTTTAAGGGGGATCGCAAGAACATTTCACTTCACTCTCCACTACAATAGATGGCAGTGTGGAGCTCCTTGACGGAATGCGCTTCATCCAAACGCCGAAGAAGATGAATGACGTCACAGCAGTTACGCGCATGCGAGGTGCGTGCGCGAGGAACACGTTGAGGATGGCGAGCGTGGCGGATGGAAAGCAGAGCGATGATAATGTGGAAACGGAGGCGACAGCACTGGATGAGAGTGAAGCTGCGTTTGCTGGTGAAGATGAAAAAGACACACCGAAGACCTTCAAAGATCTTGTGAGAATTTACGACATTATGGACTTATAGGAGTGGTAGAGGAAACGTATTGGATAGCATCGCTAACTACGGGGGAGCATTGCAAACTTACGCGCATGATCTGTGCTAGATCGATAACACTTCACTTGCTCGACCTAAATGCATAATAATCTATTGCCAGTTGGCTGGTACAATTCAGTCATGGATATTATTTTAGTTAGTTATTGGTGTTAGCAAGCGAATAATGGGGTCTTATCGGAGTAGTAAATACCACATTGACATTGAAAGCATCATTAAGACTTTTTGGAAACTGTAGCGTTTATATTGTCTTTTTTGTCGTTAAAATGAATTGCTCTTGCACTTTTGTTAGCTAGCCTGCTGACATGTAAACACGACATGACCCGACGTCCTGCGACTTGTTTTTAAGTAGTTTGTTTATATAACGTGCTTGCATACCGGTTTAGAGACGACATACCTGTTTAGACAGTATGTTTTCAAAAGCGCGATAATTTGCGTGATTTAATGTGATTCTTAGGGGGTGACAGATGTGCTGTGTGAAGCCTGTGAACAGCTCGGATGGAAACAACCCACAAAGATCCAGGTGGAGGCCATACCTGTAGCCCTTCAAGGTGAGTTGGGTGGAGGGTGCAGTGTGTGGGGATTGGAAGTGGGGTGGGGCAGTTTAAGCTCACCCCCTGTCTAATTTAAAGGACATGAAATTATATCCTGAAGTCTTGGTGAGCTGGCGAGCCAAAACTGAGAGCCTGAGGGAAATCATCTACACTCAGGCCCTTTCTATCCTGTATGTGGACAGTCCATAGCTAACAAGTCACTTATCATCCTATTCTGTAACTGTACAAAATTTTACTACTGTTGAACACTGCCCTCTGTTTTTGTCTATTTTGCAGTCATTTTATCAGAATTCCGTGTTTTTTGTTTTCCTTTGTATTGCACGCTTACTTTCGCACAATCCAGAACCCAGCTGGAAAAGCATTTCACTACACAGTAGTACGGTGTATGGTTCTGTATGTGAAAAATAAAACTCTGAACCTGGGCTTCTGGACCTCGATTAGTTCAGTAAAGCATCCAGCTGGATAAGTGGGTAAATTATTAGACGCTTGGAATGGTTATGATTGACCAAGAATAAGTAATGTATTACTAATAGTATTAAAAAATAAATTATAATAGTAGTTAGTGTTCTCAGTCTGCACCGTACCTACCCTCCTTTTACAGGACGGGATGTCATCGGCTTGGCTGAGACCGGCTCAGGGAAGACGGGGGCCTTCGCACTGCCCATCCTGCAGTCGCTCCTATCCTCGGCCCAGAGGCTCCACTCCCTGATCCTGACTCCCACCAGGGAGCTGGCCTTCCAGATCGGCGAGCAGTTCGAAGCCCTGGGCTCCAGCATTGGTGTCAAGACTGGTGTGTGGCCGAGTTCATCTGTCAGAAGGACAGCTCTATCCAGGGGGCGATGGAGAAGCTGGGGCAAGGGGGCAGATGTACCTGTGTGTTAACAAGCTCTGCTTCTTCCCTCCTTTAGCTGTAATTGTTGGAGGAATCGATATGATGTCCCAGTCGATCTCATTGGCCAAGAAACCTCACGTTGTCATTGGTGAGTCAGAGAGAGCTTCTGTTTACAGAGTAATGCGCTTCTGAATTCTGTAACCTTGCCTAATAAGCGGTGTGAAAACACACTCTTAAATTGTGCACAGATTGAAGTGACAGGTGCTGTAGTGCTTAAGGAAGTCGCTAACCCCTAACCCAAAGGTTGCTAGTTCAAGTCCCTGGACAGACTCTGCTGTAGTGTTCTTAATTGGGGTAATGAACATGAATTGCTACTTTACAGTGAACAGGTGTATAGATGGATAAAATTACTTTACGTAAAACTAACTACTGAATAAATAAATATAAAGATATATAAATGTAGTCCTTAGATGGTTGGCTGGGTGGTGTGTGGCTGCTTCTATTTTGTTACACTGGGCATCATCAGTACGTTCCCTAAACTCCCCAGCAGTGCCCTTTCACAAGCGAAAGGTCACATTTGCTGTAGCCCGTGTTGAACTAATCCCTAAATCCATTTATCCTCGATCGTTTAGCCACCCCTGGCAGACTGATAGACCACCTGGAGAACACAAAAGGCTTCACTCTGCGGGCTTTGAAATTCCTGGTGATGGATGAGGCAGACAGGATCCTCAACATGGACTTCGAGACGGAGGTCTGCCCGCATAGTCTGCTTTGTGTTCTCGCCTGCGAGTAACGGGCAGACAGGTTCACGTGGGGAAATGCCTGCCCCCATAAAATAAACATGTGGCCCTCCCCATCCCTTCTGTTATCTCAGGTAGATAAGATCCTGAAGGTGATTCCCAGGGAAAGACGCACGTTTCTCTTCTCCGCTACGATGACCAAGAAGGTACTCATGGTCGACTTGTGTATTCCGTTCTCCTTCTACAACCTCTAGAATGGGCAGTCTTACAGAGTTCTTTCTTCTTCGGTCTCCAGATTGTCATTAAATATGCCTTAATATTCATTACTGTAGGTTCAGAAGTTACAGAGAGCAGCCCTGAAGGACCCAGTCAAGTGTGCTGTGTCGACCAAGTACACCACAGTGGACAAGCTGCAACAGTATTACATCTTCATACCGTCCAAGTACAAGGTGAACAGTGACCACTGGGTGGGGTCTTCTCTCTCTCCCTCTCTGTCTCTCTCTCTCTCTCGCTCTCTCCCTCCGTCTGTCCATCTGTCCGTCCCCTGGGCTTTCCTTTAGCCTGGAAGCTCCATGTCATATGCCAGGTTACACCCTCAGGTTCTATTCCTCCAGTTAACTTGGTCTTCACGTAAAGTAGGATTATTGACATTTCAGCCATATACACACTCAAACGAAACATTGCTCCTCCAGGAACATGGTGCGACACAAAGAACAAAAACAGAAACGACACAAGATGACACAAGTGCAGGCAGGACAGAACTACACAGACAGCAGAGAGAGAGTGTGCAGGATAAACACAAAGGCGACAATACAGTATTACAGGGCATGACACATACAGTGCAGTCGACAAAAGTTGTAACAGTATTAGTTTGAATGAGTACAGTATTATGACAGGTAATCACAGATAACTGTGCGAACAGTAGCAGCAGCAGGACCGAATGTGCTTGTTTTGTTGATTTTTGCTTCCAGTCCCAGTAGCCCATTTCTGTAATGTCCTCCTCCTCTCTTTGCTTATATATTTGACTGCACAGGCCCCAATATTTCTCTCTCTCCTTTTGTAACCAGGACTGTTATCTGGTCTCCATTTTAAACGAGCTGGCGGGAAACTCCTTTATGATCTTCTGCAGCACCTGCAATAACGCCCAGCGGGTGGCGCTCATGCTGAGAAACCTGGGCATCACCGCCATTCCCCTGCATGGACAGATGAGCCAGGTAGATGAAGTAAAGATAGACAGTACAGTGCCCTTCCTGTGTGAAAGTCCCTGCTCCATCACTGCATATTAAACAGCTGCTTCTGAAATCCTTATGTGGTTTCTATGGTTACGCACAGATATGTCAGGGACCTGAAAAATGCCGGACAGAATCTATGAGCACGTAAATGTTCTGAGCTCTTGACAGGTTATGGATCTGTATTTTATCATTACTCATTGTATAATGGACTACAGACTTCCCTGTGTGTCCCTGGGTTAATTTCCCCTTGGGTTTCATTTCTTTAACCAGTCAATGTCTTCATTGTATGACATCACCACATTGGTCCATTTTATTTTTTTTTTTCATTTTCAAACTTGAGGCTTATAGCCATCAGGTCAGGGGCAGTGTGTACCTCAGCAAGCTAAGCCTCTGGACTTGTGATCATAAGGTTTCTGATTCAAGCCTTTTCATTAATAATAATAATAATAATAATAATAATAATATTATAATTATCATCATCATGAAATAGACACACCTTTCCATTGCTCCGTACAGCTTTTGCAGGTAAGCATGTTCCTGTATTTTGTCCATGTTTATCTATGACATGTCCCTTATCAAAAGGCATACTCAGTAAAATGGGTATTTTAGAAATCTGTGCACCTTGCTGCTTAAAAGAAAACACTTGTTTAAATAAATACGATGATGTCATATGATGAAGACTGTGATTGGTTAGAGGGGTGAAATGCGAGCCTCTCCCATGTTGACCCAGAGACACATCAAACTCAGCAAAATCGGGACCTGCTGCAGGCTTCTGTCCTCTGAATGGATGTTTTCTAGCCGCATGTGGTAACTGCACTGAGATGGTGATCTCATGATCTGCTTCCAGAATAAGCGTCTTGGGGCTCTGAACAAGTTCAAATCCAAGTCTCGCTCTGTCCTGCTGGCCACAGACGTGGCGTCCAGGGGCCTTGACATTCCACACGTTGACTGCGTCATCAACTACGACATCCCCACCCACTCCAAGGTGCCCTGTCACCCCTCCCTCCCCGCTATCTCTGTGCCCTCAGTCGTGGTCATCAGCACACCTGTGCATGGCATGTCTGCATGCCTGTAGTGCTGCAATCCAGTTAGTTGCTTGTCCGCTTGTCATTTTCCTATTTAATGTGTCCTGCTTTAACTTGCTTTTCAGGATTATATCCACAGAGTGGGCCGAACAGCCAGGGCGGGTCGTTCTGGGAAGTCCATCACTTTTGTCACACAGTAAGTTCCTACTGTCACCCGTATGTATCCGCCTCCCTGTTTCGAAGCACTTCTATCGCCCTCTTCAGGCCATTCTTATTTCTTCACTCCTCCTTCACTCCTGGTGTTTTCTCCAGTCGTTTCCACCTCCAACAATTGCTCTGAGACTACATGGGAGGCCTGGGTTCCCCCATGAAAATACCAAAAATATTGAATTAGTCAATGTCAATTAATTTCATTTGCTCTTAAAAATGTAATCATTCTTACCAGTTGAACCACACCTCTGATCGTTTCACGGGAGTTGCTTTCCACAACATATACATTAATTTTCCCTTTGAAACCAGGATAAATGCAGCACCCAGACACCCAATGATGCCATGCTTCACTGGAAGTCTATGGAATATTCTTGTATGTTTTGTCTAAATGGAGAAAAGATGAAAGTTTATTGGTCAGTATGCTTCGATGGCGTGATTTCAGAGCCTGCCCGGATATCAGATATTTATGACCTGCCAGAAAGCCAGGCTTCTCTGCAGAAGACAGGATAAACTTCCGATAACATTAATCCTCACAACTGACTGACAAGTTTCACATGCGGTCGGAGATGCTGGCCTGCAGTATTCATTCATTCTGTTGCATGTAGGGGCACAGACGCATTTCGTTGCAACCCAGAGTGACAGCTTATCATATGTCATCTTTCACTATTGGCATTTGTAAATATTGTAAATAGTCGTTGTCGAGTTTTCGAGTTTGATTGTTTAATTTTCAGTGAAAGTTCAGTGATTGTTAGTAGACTAATTTTGTGGTTAGTTTGCTAACTATGCTGTGTGTATGTTCAAAATAATCAAATCGCTTGAAAAGGAGCCATGCTGCTATAGCAGGCTAATAGATCATTTCTTACAAAGAGAAATGAGAGCAGAATTTACATATAAGTAGCTGACTGCGTAATAAGAAAAAAAAACAACTTTTTTTTGTGTATATTGCCAACGGGCCACACTGTGCTTCCCCAGTTTTAAAAATCACCATCCCGTCACTGCCTTCCACCCTCGCAGAAGTTTGTCAGACGGTCCCTAAGAGCCTGCGTTACTTAGAGACCGTTTCCTACTCCACAGGTATGACGTCGAGCTGTTCCAGCGAATCGAAAGCCTGATAGGGAAGAAACTGCCCGCCTTCCCCACACAGGAAGAGGAAGTGATGATGCTGGTGGAGCGAGTGAGCGAGGCTCAGCGCTTTGCTAGAATGGTAGGGCCCAAGCGGTTTGATTCATTTGGATGTGCAAACATTGTCTCATTTCAGAACAGTGGATAGTCTGAATGTTACATTAGCTCTTCCTTACATCTAATCTCAACTGATTTTCCCCTCTTTGATTTCCCTAAATCACAGCTCTCTTTCCACATATCTGCCAATCCTCATGTGCTATTCGTCTCCCCCAGGAAATGAAAGAAGGGGAACAGCGGAAGCGACCCAGACGAGGGGAGGGAGAGACGGATGACACGGAACAGTTCAGCGGAGTGAGAAAGAAAGTTAAAGGAGGGAAAGGATCCGGGAAGGGGAAAGCGGCGGGTAGAGGGCGCTAGAGATGCAAAAATAAACATCGTGAAGAACTTGTTCATATAGGATATCTCACCCCTCTCTTCAGTTTCTCAATGTTTCACTCAGAGACACTCAGATGAGTTTGGTTATTATCAGGCTAAACGATCCTTTGAAAGTTTGTAATTTATTGCAACAGAAGTGCCATTGCTGGACATCGCTGGGATATGTCTTTAAGGTCGTGTTTAAAGCTGCCAATAGCTGTGTTTTTCTAGTTATACAAACTAACACTTAACCAGATCTCATGTTTCTAATTATTTATTGTACAGCAGTAATCAATAACTTTTCTATGTTGGAACAATCAGCTGCAACATTGTCATGAAATGCAGCAAAGTGTTCAAATGATTAAATTGCTTTTAAAAATCACATTGGCAATTAAAGGTTGTGCAGATTGTTCTTACTTGGAATTGTATGTGATTGACTATAATTTTTGTGTTTCTTGACTGTCTGATAATCCAGTACAAATGTTTCTAAAATCTTACTAAGGGTTGGGGTCATATGTCAGAGCAGAAAGTACAAAATAAACTTTCAAAGTTTAGATCTTAATGAGGTTAATGGGGTTTGAGGAATGCTCGGTGTTTATCAACTCGTTGCATTTCCTGCTAATTGCATACTGAGGAATTCTGCGTTTTAACTCCTAGAATGAATCTGTCAAATGCATTGTGAAATTGTGTTGTTGTGTTGGCGGTAATTAACCTCAGAATTTAGGCATTCCTTAGCATCTTCATTTGTGTAAGAACTAACAGGATGCCAGATATGGTTTCCAATGTTGTTCTTTTGTCGAATCGGCTTTGTGGGCATATTATTTCCAATGATTATTTCTGACGTAATGTCCCTATCCACCCTGTCCCCGTCCCTACCTTTCCCGCGGCTGCGCGTTCGCCGCTCGCTGTGTGCGCGCGTCTGTGGCCGTGCCTGCAGGAACTTTATAAGAGACGCGCAAGAACGGGGGAGAGTGTCAAAAGAAGATGGATTTCTTGATAGGGAGTCCGTTTGCTACTCCAGTCGGACAGCGAATAGGTAACAATCGCAGAATATCGCCGCGTTGGTTTGATTGCATCGGGATTTTCTGGTCACCGTGTATTGTTACTTATATTTCATATTCCAGTATTGATTAGTGCACATACTGACTGGAAATGAGATGCGATGAAAAAAGTCATAAGTTTTTGGGGCTGAATTTAGTAACAAAGCCGGCTGGCTACAGGTAGTGAATATTAAATGTATTCTGGACGCATTTGTAGGTGGGGACGTGCTGAATGAATTCGTCGTCTGATTGGCTGTATTGGATGATTTGACGGCCGTCTTAGCCAATCATATATTAAGACTACAGAGTGGGCGTGGTTTAAGGAAACTTTCTCACAAAAGCCTGACCTCGTTTTAAAGCGTTAATGCTATTTAGAAAGAATAGGTCTTTCATATAAGCTATGAATACTTAACGAGTTTAGTCGCCTCAAATGACTATTTTTTTCGTCATGGATTTTCCTATACACAGGTTTGCTTATTCATTATAAGAAAAGACATGAATTTTAACGGATCTGAAAGTTTAATCACGTCAGTTTTTGCATTCCAGCATGTTGCACATTGCGCATAAATTAGCTGCACTGTTTTGGGACATAAGCGATAATTCCGACAGATTGATTATAACGCACACTACCATTTTAAGTGATGAGGCAGAGTTATATGTGAAGTTGGTCCATCGTGATCGCTTTATTTTATTAACATCGTCTACATTTCCTGTAAAGTGGGGAAGCAACAGACGGGCTGACGAATTATGTACTAATAAATAAAAGCAGATTTATTAAAGAAACATAAGTGCTAAGTACTTTCTAATGGGACTGATGCTAAAGTATCCAAAACTCGTTACCTTCAATCGGATAACTTTAGGCTCATATTGTGGTCAGGAAAGAGAAAATTATGATAAACACGACTGGGTGTTGTCAGCGTCATCGAAAGGTTATATATGTGTTTAAACTGGTTTTGGGAAGGTGGCACACTGTGTTGGCGGGGAGTGCTGTGGCCTCAGGCTTCCAGGACTGTAGGTATGATTCTGCTGAAGTGTATATGTTCCTCTACAAGGCATATGGATTGTCATCAGAGGTGGAAACTCCAGGTCCAAGAAATACCAATCCTGACCAATATTTTGTTACAACCAACCAGATGAGCATAAAGAGTCACAGTCACAGAGTATTCAGCTGGTTGGTTGGAACAAAATCATGGTCTGGATTATTGCTTTCTGAACCGGAAATTTCCACCTCTGATGTGCATCTATGAATTACCCTTTGTGGGTATGTTTGTGAGGTATGCTTAGGATTAGCTGCAGACCTACTGCATTCCAAAGCTAGTCATCGGAAACTGATAGAGAGTATTGTACTAATTTACAATATTCAGTACTCCTGAGGGAATGTTATCATGCCATTGCGTACCTGTATATGGATGGTACAACAATAAAGCCCGCTTCACTTCACTTGACAAGTGTTGGTTTTTCTAGAACATGCCACAAGTGCTGCTCTCCTGTCCGAGGACTGGGGCTTGAACATGGAGATCTGTGACATCATCAATGACACAGAGGACGGGTACGGGATTTGTTTTTGCTTTAAACAGAAGGTGCTTTTACCCAAATTAGCAGGACATTTCACCATCTAATGCCCTTAGATATTTATAAATAACTAGGGTCCATACTGACTTGTGAGTCCTGATGAGCAGTTCAAGTTTTTAAGCATTAGATTATTAGCAATACGTTATTAATATTCATGAAAATTTCAATTCTACCTAATAATTTGGTCTTATTATCGCATTAATTTAACCAGTATAGTCCTGTTTTAGATCTCCAAGGCTGTAATGCATGTAAAACACTGATTTATAAATGATTATTTTCTTAAGCACATTTTTCTCATCTATTTAGCCTCCCAGTAACTTTGGTTGTTTATAATCATTTCATGATTTTTAGTCCAAAAGATGCAGTCAGGGCAATAAAGAAGAGGATTGTGGGAAACAAGAATTTTAAAGAGGTTATGCTGGCACTCACGGTGAGTCCCTCCATTCGCGTCTCATTCTTTCTTTCTTGCCATTTCATCATCTCTTGCATTGGGGTATTTCTCTGTCAGCAATTTTGACCCCAGTTTTAGTCACCTTCACTATCCAAAGCTGGCAGCAGAGACTGACCTTATGTTTGTGTCTATGATTTATACCTCAAGCCCCTGGATGTGGGTGGAGTGGTGGCTCTGAGGCTAGGGATCTGTCCCAGCAATCGGAAGGTTGTTGGTTTGAATCCCGTGAATGCCAGGAGTGATTCTTCCCTATTGGGCGCTAGAGCAAGGCCCTTAACCTGCAATTGCTTCGTCCTGGGAATGACATTAACTTAAATCCAGCCCTGCAAGGAGGTCCTCCAACTTACAGGGGAATTTGGGGGCTGGTGGCAGAATTGGCTCTCTGGCCATCGGGAAAAAAAAGCACTCTGGTCCATTTGGACTACTATGGTGCTGAGGTATCACCCATCGCATGGCTGTACTCCGGTTCTCATTCCTGAGGTGGTTTGTTGTGTGGTGGGTGCGGCAATGCGCTGTAATCACTGCACGCTCCCTACCCTCCTCCCTGGACACTGTGTAGTATTGCTAAGAGCCTTGCCGGCTTCAGTAAATGCCCACAGTTTGGCTATAGCAGAGAAATCAGGGTAGTCAACACTCATGCTTTCAGACTTTCAAGCTCACGTAAGGAATCTTAGAGCAAATCTATGCTATTCCATTATAAACTCTGTGCCATGCGTGGCTGGGATGATGATAAAGATTGACTTGACTGATGCTAAAGGTCCCAGATCAACACTGTAAGATGACTGGAACTGTGGCCAGTTGGTGCTGAGCTAATTTATGAAAATCAATGCATATGGTTGGTGTTTAACTGACACCTGTCTATCAGGTGCTGGAGACGTGTGTGAAGAACTGCGGACACAGGTTTCACGTGCTGGTGTCCACACGGGAGTTTGTGGATGGCGTTCTGGTCCGAGCCATTTTGCCCCGGAACAACCCGCCCATGGTGGTACAGAACAGGGTGCTGAGTCTCATACAGGTGTGTAAAGCCTGTGAAGAGTTACTCTACATTGTGTATTTGTGTGATGGTTCGATGGCATAATGTTCCCCTCCTCTATGTGCTTCGAAATAAATCGTCAGGGCGCTGTTCGTCTTACGCACAGCAGCCCGACCCCCTATATCACCTCCTCACCAGTTTTGCTGGCCAGTGTCCCAGTGACCCGTTCAGTTTCTGTTTGCCATATAGGCGTGGGCTGATGCCTTCCGCAGCTCGCCATCTCTGACAGGCGTCGTCTCTGTGTATGAGGACCTGAGGAGGAGAGGCGTGGAGTTCCCCAGGACGGAGCTAGACGGCCTCTCCCTGATCCACACCCCGCAAAAGGTAGGTGCACCCCCCATGGCTGATGCAGCTTCACACAGCCCTTCCCCCATTACCCCGTGCCGACCTATCTCACTCGACCGTCCTCAGAGTCTCCCGTACAGCTCAGCTCTCGTCTCTCCGGCTGCTGTGGCCTCCGACCCCCCCTCTGCCCCCGTGTCAGCCCAGGATGCGATTTCACCCTTGAACGGCGAGGTAACCCTCTCCTTATCACCTTATCAAGTGACCTCAGCCAGTGAGGGGTGTGGTTATTGCAGACATAGAGCAAAACTAGTTATTCTGCTATCTTTTTTTTCTGGATCTACTCCAGTATTGTTATTTTCACATTTATCAGTGACCCATGCCAAGCACTTGAAAACAAAATGTGAGGAAGATAACGATATTCAGCTCTGGGAAAAATTAAGAGACCACAGCAAAAATTTCAGTTTTACTCATTTATAAATTTATGGGTCTGCATCTGTGAATAATATATATTTTTTTGCAAACTGCAGCCTGGTTCTTCTCCGTTTCTCATTTCTCATTAATGAAGGACTTCAGTCCTGCTTCTAGGAGCCTGATACGAACTGTCCTAGCAGTGCACTTCACACCACTTAATGTTTCCCATTCCTTTTGAAGGTCACTTGAGGTCATTCTTCGATTTATTAGGCACTGTCAGATAAGTTGACAGTCATCTCTGGCATTATAAAGTCACTTCTGCCCTCTACCTGGCTGGTTTCTGCTCGTTCCCAGTGTCTCCTGCTTCACCTTATCCTTCTGTGCTGCTGTCTTACAAACTTTGTGCCTGGAAGCTGCCTGCCTCACAGCATAACCTTCTGCCAGCAGAACTGGGATTAAACCAGTATTTAAAAATGCTGATCTTTAAAAAATATACAGTGGTTTCTTCATTTTTTCCATTTCTGTTTACACACAAATGAGGAAATCCATCCAACTACTCAGCTGCCACACGTGGTTGAGATGCGTTACAAATAGATAAGTAGATATTCGATCTCAGGTGGAGAAGCTCAGAGCTGAGCTGGACACGGTCCGGGGGAACCTGACCCTGATGTCGGCGCTGATGAGCCAGCTGGAGCCAGGTCGGGCCCGGCCAGCGGACACGGAGTTGCTACAGGTCCGACACTGCTGGTTCCACCTGCTCTCTGGGAGGGGGGGCTCCCATGCCCCTGGCTGGCACAAACGCTCCTATCTGCTCTCCTCTCCTTGTCTGCCAGTAGCAGCTGTACTCGGTGTGTAAGGGCACACAGGACCGAGTGGTGCAGCTCATCCCAGTGGTCAGCGAGGAGAGCCTGATGGAGGAGCTTCTGAAGGCCAACGATGAGCTAAACGCCGTCTTCGTCTCCTATAGCCGGTGCTTGCTGCGTTTTTTTCTCCCCAGGACTTAGTGTGCAGCTGAGAGCCTCGAAAACATAGCACATGTGTAACACGTACCCTCTCCTATGCATTTCGCTTCCTGTCAGGTTTATGAAAAACTGCAATGGGCAAAGTACTACAGAGCAGGTGAGTGCAATGTTGCCACTTTTTTCCTTCATTGTAGGTTTTAATTTCTTTTTCCAAACATTTTTTTCTCTCATCCTCAGGACTCTAATACTACCTACGCCAATCTTTTTGACCTTGGTACCACCCCCTGCACTTTCAGCCAATCAGCTGCCCCTAGTGCTCCTGCCCACCAGCCTGCCAGCCAATCTACTGTCAGCACGCTGCCCAGTCTGATGGCTGGCCTCAGTAAGTGGTGATCTTCTGCTGTTGCTGGCCTGGATGCATGCTCCAGACATGTATATTAATGTCTTTCTCTTTGTTCCACCCCCTGACAGATACCAGAGAAGATGACCTTTCCATGTCCTCTCAGTGCATTCATAACTTTCAGCTCAGGTAGAAGATGTTGTTGACAGGTGACCTTGCCAGTAGAGCAGTGTTTCCCAAGCTAGTCTTCTGGGACCCGCAGAGAGTTCACATTTTTGTTCCCTCCCTGCTCTTAGTAGGGAGCAAAAATGTGGACTGTCTGGCAGGGAGCTGTGTGGGAGCAAAAACATGGACCGTCTATGGGTCCCCGAGGACCGGATTGGAAAACGCTGCTGTAGAGGGATGATTGAACTTTAAACTGTAGAAGGAAGTCATCCTGCTACACTAGTGACAACAGTAATAGGCGGTAATGTCAAGTTCAAAGGCAGCCAGTGACCTGGACGTACACGATGCAGAACATACTCACCCACAGACATGAGTCCCAGGAGCTCACAGCCACTTAGGCTCACAGGCTCGTGTATGTTGCAGTGAGAAACGTGAGATCCCCGGGGTAGAGAAGTTACCGACAGAGGCTCCAGAGGCGAGACTACAGGACAATGGAGAGGTGTGTAGCCCAACAGAGACATGTCATATTAATATGACATCATAATATTGTGAGTTGAAACTGAAAGGCAGACTACATTAGGCTAAGAGTAAGAATTATGAACATTAAATATGCCATGTCGTATTATACAAACAAATTCTGGTGCTATGCTTTGTACGGTGATTTATGCACGTTCTTATGATTTATATAGAGTATCTATCTATGTGTTGGTCTGTAGTTCTCTGTCAGTGTGATGTGCCACATGACTCCAGGCAGAGTGTTAATAAACTGTCTGTCTGTCTGTCTGTCACAAGGATGTCAACGTGGACTCTGCCACCCTTGGCTCCTCCCCTAATTTTGATTGGATGGTGGCAAAGGGAATGGTGGGTCTTGCTAAAGATGAGGGAAAAAGTATAAGTGGGTCTGTTCTGCTTTGTAATTATGTCCGGAAATATCCCTGTGGTGTGCGTCTGTTTGTGCATGTGCTGGTTTGTAGATTTGCAGATTTTTTGTTGATTTTTGCTGTAGCAAACCAGGGCTAATTACCTGGCAAATAACTATGTTTATGCTTAAGGCAGAACACACATCTAACTGCACTTGCCCGGCTGATATGTCCAAGTTCCCTGTTTGCTATCTGGGATTGTGATTAAATGTAGAAGGAGAGATAATGGTGCTGTCGTCCTTCCCACTAGATTCCAGTGAGTCAGACAAACGCAATGGAGGACATTGAGAAATGGCTTGATGTGGATGTGGTGAGGCTCCTTTCTGTGGTTTAAGCTGAGCTTTTGTTATTTACTTCTGAATACTTGCTCTTATGACTTATGACACTGTCCTTTTTTACTGTTGCCATGGAAAATAGGCCATGTCCCTAGGAATTTAGCTGCTGACATCTTAAGCCTGACTGTATTAGCCTATCATTGACATACGCCATGCATGAACTTCTGTTTCTTTGTATCCAGTTCCTTCATCTGTTCCCTGTAATTATGTGGATTATCTGTCAATCCTGGTATCTCTGCCAGTGTTGCCCACTTCTTCTGTACCTTTAAGGGGTGATAGTGGGTCATGTTATGTAAATTTGGTGAATTGTAGCCATAAGCAGATCTTGATAATGCACCCATTTGTCCCTCAGGAGGGAGAGATGACTGAGGGTGAGGGCGTGACCAGCGAGGGTGAGTTTTTGTTCAGCGGTTTTAATCGTTATCTGGCATGCAACTATGTGGGTGGTGTGAATGTCTCTGTAGCTTGTAATTTTAGCGTAATTATATGCTGCATGTTTCACCCACGTCTCTCACACGTTTTTAAGCTGCTGCCATCTTCTTGCCTTTCAGAGTTCGACAGGTTTCTGGAGGAAAGAGCAAAGGCCGCCGAACGCCTCCCGTCCCTCAGGGCCCCGGCGCCGGATCCAGCCCCCCCGCAGTCACATGACTTCATACTTTGAGCAGCTTGGAGCAGTTAGAGACTGCTTCAAAACCTGGCAAATACATTTGGCACCAGAAAGACAGGTGCCGTGATACTCATGTGGGATCCCAAGAGTTCAGGTGCCTTTTATCAGAGAGGGAAAAAAAATTATTTCTTTTGAAGGTTAAATGAGCACTGGACTTTCTTAGGGTCATGTCTCAAACCTCATCCTGATTACAGTCATGGATTTCCATGTACTTGTGTTCATAAAAGGTTAAGATTATTTCACAGACAGTTCTGAAAACTGGTTAAGTTAAGCATGAACAGGATGACTTTAAACAAAAGGTCAAAAATGTTCATTTGGTAATGGAGAAGTTTCTGGCACATAGAAAAAAAAATATTCGAATATGGGATAATAGCCAGACATGATGCCATCTTGCGGCAATACATGAATAATGCGTTTTGAGTTGGATGTTTTTTTTTCCACAAAACGGAATACTCCAACCTTTACCGCTTGATGGCACCATGTCGCATGAAAAAATATGTTCCCTCGATTGACTGTTACAATGCCGCTCATAGCTGCACGACCTTCGTTTAACTTTAATCAGTTACAATGAAATTATTTATTGCTGTTACAACAATAAAAGTGAATGAAAATTAAAATAGAACTGATATAATTAGATGTTATATTTTAAGGGTAATATATATTTTAGTGCTTGAAAAAATTGAATCAACTGTATTTTCCTTATAGAGAGTCACAGTGTATTAATTATTGCTGAGCTCTGTTTGTTATATTGAAATGTTTTATTAAAACGAATATAATGAATTCCCAGAATTTTTCCGGTAATCCTTTCTCATATTATTGAGTTCAAGTTTAGAAACATCTGTGTAATTCAGCTGTACCCCTACCACAACGATGCACACTTCTTATGTATATTGTCCGTCTTATTCATGAGATCTTCATGGGAGCTTATTATTATCCAGGAATATAAGATTCTAACAGGTCTGGATGCTGTTCAACTTAATAGTTACTTCAGCATTAGTTCAAATACAAGAACTCGTGGCCATAGGTGGAAATTAGTTGGAGAACATTTACACAGCGTGTAGTCTTCCTGTTAGTATAGTACAAGCTAAAACATTGGGTTCTTTTAAATCAGAGCTAGATATGATTTAACAACTTTAAGCTATTAATTAAATGAGCTTGCTGGGCCGAATGGCCTCCTCTTGTTCCTAATTTTTTTGTTATTTTAAAAACATGTTATATTTTATAATCAATATCATATAACTATTCTTATATAATTATATATCATATATTACTAAGATAATGCTTAAAAAACTTTAAATTACATACTGACAGAGTCAGACGTGCATGACACGGATCGTTTGTTACATAACGCGGGAAAAGGTGCTGAAAGTCATAATGGCTTAATTTAGTCTTTATTAACCGACTTTAAACCATTGAGAGATATTTAATATTACCAGGATTCACCATAATAAATCCTGACGGACATTTTGAACAAAATGCATTTTTTTACGACGGACATATTTTTCTAAATGAAAACATTTTGCCACGGGCGCAAACAAGTGTTGCCAATCAGACGCTCGTCTAAGTACGGACAGGGAGACGATCTCTCAGCGCCCCTACTTCCAGCGCTACCGGCTTATCGTAAAACTGAAGCAGAAATATATAGGCATATAATCGAAAGTATAACAGTGAAGACAAATATTGGGTTAATGGACATTTAAAAAGAGGTGTTGCTGATATATATATTCATTTATGATTGGTCAAACCCTCTGACGTCTTTGTGTTCGGTGTAAGTGATTGGTCTCTTTGTCACGCCCACGCACGCTATTGGCACGCCGGCCAACCACGTCGCTTTTGGTAACGCCTCTTCAGCGAACGGAGTTTGACTGGCTATCGCCATGCTTGTCCGAATGGCTGTTTTTAAAGTAAACTACCAGGTAAGGGCTATTTTAAGCCCCTTGCTAAACTCACACAGAAAATACGCCGCTCTTGCCGAAGCCAAGTCGGTCCTCGAAAGCGAACTTGAATCGATCCGAGCTGCAGGGACGTGGAAAGGAGAGAGAGTGATCACATCGAAACAAGGACCACATATCAACGTGGATGGGAGTCGTGGCGGTAGGACAGCAGTTGTAATCAGACTTTCTGTGCAGCTGACTTTTGTGCATTCAGTGCTATTTATGCTTGGGAACTTTCATTAACTTTGGCTTTGTTTCGTTCTGACTGATCCCGTGTCCTTCCTCTTCGTTATCAGCAGTCCATGCAGTCACAATCGTGACTAAACTTATATGTCCACTTTTGTGTTCTCCCGTAGAGCAAATATAAAGATACACACTCATGCAGAGGGTATAAATATATAAATGCCATATATGGACAAACATAAATTACTATCACAGACACACCGATAAATCCGCCTCCCCGTTTCGCTCCCTGTGCGCTTTCAGACATTCTGAACTTCTGTGCGAACAACTACTTGGGTCTCTCCAGTCACCCCGAGGTGGTCGAGGCTGGAGTTGAAGCCTTGAAGAAGTATGGTGCTGGGCTCAGCTCCGTGAGGTTTATCTGTGGTACGCAGGTAAGTGCAGGAAATGTTGTTCAGCAGCAAGTAGCGCTGCACGTAGGGGTGCTGAGGGTGCTTTAGCACCCCCTCTGGTTGTTGGTGGTAATGCATTGGCAGAATACTGTAGGACAGCCTGCATTCGCCTGTCAAAGAAAAACATAGTTATGTTAATTATCTCGGAATTCCTTGATGAATATTTCTCCAAAAATACTACCGAACCAGCACCAAAAATGCTTGTTATCTTATTGTTAGCCATTGATAGCTACGGATCATACAAAAGAACTGAAAGAAGTAAGATCTATTGGTTGTTCTGACTTTCAGCACCTTGAGCTGAAAATGTTTTGATATGCTATGCTAGCAGTTGTATGTTGTTCTGACACACTGTGTGGGACTTGGTTTGCCTGCCGAGCAATACAGAGTAATGGTTTTTATCAAGAGTGTCACCCCATGACATGTATGGATTCCTTGAGTCGCCTAGAAGTGATAGAAGTCGGGGTTGAAGCCTTGAAGTATGACACGGGTCTTGCAGAGACTAATGTCAGTTCATCTCAAAACCCTCAGGACCTCCACAAGCGGCTGGAGCAGAAGATTGCCCAGTTCCACGAGCGTGAGGATGCCATCCTCTACGCCAGCTGTTTCGACGCCAACGCGGGCCTCTTTGAGGTAACTAGCACCACTCTTTCCTCCTGTCTGTGGCTCCACTCGCTTTATCTGATGATCTGTGATCTGTGATTGTGTGTGTCATGTCTCATGTCTCTCTCTTCTGCTCTCCTTCAGGTCCTCCTGGGACCTGACGATGCGGTTTTGTCTGATGAGCTGAACCACGCGTCCATCATCGATGGGATCCGGTTGTGCCGAGCTCGGAGGCTCCGCTATCGGCACATGGATCTCAGTGACCTGGAGGACAAGCTGAAGGAGTCGCAGGTGAAACGGGAGATACAATGACATGTCCAAATGTCCAAATAATAATGAAATAAGATGAGTAAAAATTCACTTTTGTACTGGCAGAAATGTGATTACTCTCGTTATAGTTCCCAGTAAGCAGATGTCTAGTAAATATCACTACTGTGAGCTAACGAATCTCACACAATATATGTAAACATTCATGAATCCAGAAGTGTTGAAGTTCACTCAGATGATAACATAAGGCAAGCAAATTTTATCGTATTGCCCTTGGACCTCAGCACACTAAGTATGAATCAGAATCGAATCTGAATCATTTATTTATCACCAAGTACTTTTACATACAAGGCATTTACTTTGGCTGTTGTGCATAACAATCAAGACGACATACGGAATAAATTATGTGCGTTACAAAAGAAATTTAAGAGTGATATTTTAAAATGGCCCTAAATGTTTTGTGCTTGTCAGTCTTCCAGGCTGCGGCTTGTTGTGACAGATGGTGTATTTTCCATGGATGGGGACATTGCACCCCTGGTTGGTATTTGTGACCTCGCTGAGCGATATGGAGCGATGGTTTTTATCGACGAATGCCATGCTACCGGGTTTTTGGGTCCTAGAGGCCGGTGAGTGGAGGGGGGGGGTGTAAATTTGATACATTTTTACTAGTCCTCTTTTGTGTTTGACTTCAGAATGCTGCAGGTGGACACTGTCCCTGCATACTAACGGCACTCGGGCACACCTCCAGGTCGGCATAGCTGTTGCGCACTTGTCCTTGCGAGTTACTTCCTCCTTGCTGTCCTGCAGGGGCACGGATGAGCTGCTGGGTGTGATGGACAGGGTGCACATCGTCAACTCCACTCTGGGCAAGGCGCTGGGGGGCGCGGCTGGTGAGAGTTGTGATTTTGTAACTGTGCAAATACTGTTCACATGGTCAGCAGTTTTTCTTGTATGATATGCAGTAGTGTGCAAAAGCCTTTGGCAGTCAAGGAAAATGTTTAAAGGTATTTAACTGGTTAATAAGTCTATATTTGCTTAGAAAAAACACAATGTAACATGAGAATATATGCAAACAGTAACAATAAAAACTAACGAATTTCTCCTGTTCTCCAAAAAGTACCTGATATCTTGTTGGGTGGCTAGATGATCACCACTTCAGTTCCCAAACCTCTCCTCAAGGGGCACCCCAACCATTCCATGTATTGTTACAGTTCACCACCAACTCAATTAATTAGTTAAACAAAAAAAAAAGTCTATGGGGTATTGATTAGTCATATGTGGTGGGGTACTGGTCAAGGCAAAAAGTTCATGGGACTATAGCAGGATTGCTGCATATATTGACTTTAGCAGAGGTTTTGCAATGGTTAAGCTGGCAGACTCACATAGATTTGACAGACATATTATCATAGTTTTATCTATTTGTCTGTTCTCTCAGATATCATGTAAAGCGCTTTGGGGCAACTCTTGTGAATGGCGCTATATAAAAATAAATTGAATTGACTTGAACTGAGTTTTACACCCACATGAAGATCATTTAAACATCATTTTCTCTGAATGCCTCAGACTTTTGCACAGTCCTGTATGTCCAGCGGTGTTTTCTTAAAGCTGCATGAACTGTGTTTGGATGCAATTATGTTTTTGTACTCTTGCATGTCACATGGTGCAGTGAATCTGTATATTGTGTCGCTATCTCTCAGGGGGTTACACGGTGGGTCCCAAAACTTTGATCGACCTGCTGCGGCAGCGTTCGCGCCCATACCTCTTCTCCAACTCCCTCCCCCCTCCAGTGGTGGGCTGCTCCACCCGTGCCATTGAGCTGCTGCTCCAGTCCAATGAGATTGCCCAGAGTATGGCGGCCAAGACCAAGAGGTGAACGCAGACCAGGGGAGGGGGTACGGAAGAGTATTTATGCAGGATATGTATATAACAAACTTAGTGAAACTACATGCTGTACATGTGCATACTCAAATTTTCATAATAAAACTGAATTGCAAAGGATTTAATAATTTTTCATATACTATAAAGCTAAATATGTAGTAATCTGTAAATAAGCTTGAATTATTGTCATTTTTTTTAAGATAATACACTATAATACACAATAAGTCTTTATTTTCCCTAGGTTCAGAGACTCAATGACTAAGGCTGGCTTCACTATCTCAGGCGCAAACCATCCTATCTGCCCAGTGATGCTGGGGGATGCACGGTTAGCCACTTTGATGGCTGAGGACATGCTGAAACTGGGTGAGTCTGCTGGACACCCCCCTGGCACACAGCCCCTAGTGGACCGCTCTACAAGAGCGTAGCTTGTGTGCCCCAAGTGAGAATACATGGGCATTATCCGATTGATTCATACGCAGAGCCGGCTGTGTAAATAGCTACTTCAGTCTCTGTGCTCGGCATATAATGCAGCACATTCAGTATTTAAGATATGACTGCAGATCTCCGCCCCTCATTATCATATAGAGAAGTAGGCTTTTACCTGTTTTAGTCTGCCGGCTGCTGTGACTTTCATGAAATTCTCTGTCCCTGTATCGACATAACTGTGATTGTGTTCTCTGTAAATACAGAAACGGCATTTCCCTCCTCTCTCCATAGGAGTGTACGTGATCGGGTTCTCTTACCCGGTGGTTCCCAAGGGGAAGGCCCGCATCCGGGTACAGATCTCGGCCGCTCACTCAGACGCGGATATCGACCGCTGTGTCGATGGCTTCATTCAGGTTGGGAGGAAGCACGGAGTGGTGCCTTAAAGACAGAGATGGCACAGGAACTGCAGGAAGAGGGGGCGGTTAACAGAAACTACATAAGGACTGTTACCTACATAGGCAAGAGTGACTGACTGTTACTGCAGCGAATTGATCAATCCCAGTCTGTCTTGATTCATTTTCCCACTGGTAAATAATGGAATAAAAAGGATGTGTAACCATTGTAACGCAGTTTATTAAAGTTGTAAAGCTCCTCTGTTTATAAGAACTTATGTGTGTCATTCTGTACAATATGGGTAAGTATGGGTAAGTCCGCTTCATTCAGAATTTTTAATCGTTTTCATGCGCTTAGTAAAATTAATTCATGTATAATGGATTAGAGCAGGGGTGGTCAATCTTATCCAGAAAGGGCTGCTTTGTATCCAGGTTTTGGCTGCACCTCCATAATTAGATTACTAATTAGAGGACTGATTAGCTGAAGAGTCCTCACACCTGGGTTTGAACAGCTCACCTAAAGGTTATCCCAAAAACCTGCATACACAGCGGCCCATTCTAGATAAGATTGGCCACCCCTGGTTTAGAGTAATGTCTAGCGTTCTAGCTGTAAAAAGCCAAAATTTAATGCTTCTTTATTTCAACATTTCAACCTATCCCGAAAAGTCTGCCCGGGACATACGGCTGGGGCACACCCTGGAAGGGATAACGGTCTATCTCAGGTTGCATATCCGCCTGAGATCCAGCAACGATCACCTTAGTCATTTCTTAGCGAATCAATGTAAAATGTCGCCAGTTGATATCGGTCAGCGTTACTCTAATGCAGTATCGGAGAAAATATAGAGGATACGAGACACGATGCTAAGATACATGCGTTTATTTTGAAATGTTTATTAGCGAATTAGAAATTACTATTTTACTGTTGCATAACAGAAAGCTTATGTGGTCACATATATAGTTTCGTACCAGTGACGGTACTACGCATCTGTTCGCCCAAACACATAAACACGTATACGATGTTTCATAATAATCTAGGGTACTTCCAGGACCTTAGGAATCCTCTTCGTTATTTTCCCGCCACCAATGTTCCTTAAGCACAACCCCCAGGGTTCAGTGGCCGTTTTATCCTGCACCCGCGAAATGCAACCAGCCAATCATCACTAAGCAATGATCCGTTTAGCCAATCACTAAAGCGGATCTGAGGGTGGGCTGGGCCTATGGAGGAAGCAGACGTGAAGTTTGCCGCGAAAATTTCAGCGAGGAAGCTGCGGAGAGTCATTGTCTGAGTTTATCCGTATATCCGCTTTTTATTTGTGTATATTTATATTTGTACAAAGGATATTTCCTTACGTGTGTTAATAAACACAAAGATCAGAATCCAGAGGACGACTCGGTGAAATAACAGGCATTATTCCGGCGAAGCGTTTTTTGGGAGCTGTTGTAACAACAGACAGGCTTGTGCTTTGGCAGTCGACACAACAATAACGACAAATTTAATTGATTATTTAACTACTTGATAGTAAACAGGTTAAAGCAGCGCGGGATGTCTGGTTTTGATGACCCAGGAGTATTCTATAGTGACAGTTTCGGCGGCCCGGAAGGACCGGCGGAGGACGGAGTAAAGAGGAGCCAAATTAAAAAACGATTCAAGGAGTTTCTGAGACAGTTCAGAGTCGGCACTGACCGAACGGGGTTCACCTATAAATACCGGTAAGAAGATGTGCCATTGTTTTTAATGCTTACTGTAAAAATTGAATAGACTAATTCTCATTTGGAGGCCGCTGCGTGTCTTTTGTGTTCTTTGTCACGCTGATTGCGCTAGACATACTGCTACAGATCTTTGAGAAACCACGATCCGTCACGGGTAAGATTTAATATTGGAAGAGCGCTCATTCTCTAAGAAGCATATCGTTTATTTCTAATGGATGAGACGGCTGTGCTGAAGCCACTATGCGTCTTTAATATTTCTTTTGAAAATCATTTTTAGAGATGAACTCAAACGACATTACACGTTGGGAGAATTTTGGGTGGAGGTGGAAATGGAGGACTTGGCCAGCTTTGACGAGGAATTGTCCGACTGTCTCTACAAGCTTCCTTCAGAAAACCTCCCTTTGGTAAGAGATGGCTGGCCACTAGTTATGGGCCTGTTTGTATAAGTAATTCGATTTCCCTCCATTGACTCTGAGCTGGTGTCAACAGCTTGAGGAGGCTGCACAGGAGCTGGCAGATGAGGTCACCAGGCCGCGGCCCGTCGGGGAAGAGCAGGTCCAGGACATCCAGGTCATGCTGAAGAGTGATGCCCACGCAGCCTCCATCCGAAGCCTCAAGGTGAGCTGGGAGCCTGGGGTGGTGATGGATGGGTGTCTCTTATCAGCTGCAGGAACCTAATGTACTTTGTAACTGAGTGGAAGAATACATAGAATATGGGACTTCTTGTTATTTTATTATTATTATTATTATTATTATTATTATTGCTCATGCATGAATAAGGGAAAAAAAACTATCGGACAGCTGATCTGCAAAAAAAATAGTCTGTATGTTGAAAATGTAAAAACAATTCAGTCCCACTGGGTTTCTTGGTGAATTTCGTTTAGAGCCGTCGTATCTCAGCGATGGCAGGTTTTCTGATTCTGTGTCCGGAAACCACCTCTCAGGAATGTTTTAATGTTATTCCTGCTTTCCCAGTCGGATCAGGTGTCCAGGCTGGTCAAGGTCCCAGGGATCGTCATCTCCACCACGGCCGTGCGAGCCAAGGCCACCAAGGTGTGCCTGCAGTGCCGGGGCTGTCGCTCGGTCATCAGCAACATCCCTCTGCCGCCCGGGCTCCAGGGCTATGCCCTGCCTCGCAAGTGCAACGCGTGAGTCCTGTTCCGCATGCACGGCCCTGCCGTCTGACCCGCGAGGTGCTGACGCCACCCCCCCCCCGTCTCTGTCTCTCGGCCCCTCAGCGAGCAGGCTGGCAGGGTCAAGTGCCCCGTGGACCCCTACTTCATCATACCGGACCGCTGCGTGTGCGTCGACTTCCAGATGCTGCGGCTGCAGGAGTCGCCCGATGCTGTGCCTCACGGGGAAATGCCCCGGCACCTGCAGCTCTACTGCGACAGGTGAGCTGCCTCTGCCCTCTGCTGGCCAGGCTTATTACTGTTGACAAATAATAAAATCTGTAAAAAAAAAAAAACAAACTTAAACAAAACAAGAAAATTACTGCAATAGCTAAACAAAAATTAGAAACCACTAACATTAAATAGCCTTTTTTAATTATTGGTCTCTCACCATGTGAGTTGTAAACTGTTAGTAATACCAGGAATGTAGTTTGCCCGTTTTGATAGCATTAGTAATGTGCTCTGTGTATTTATGAAGCATTCTCTAAAGATCAGATGCGTAATCTAGCTCTACAACTTTCAATCTATCCCTAGAAATAAAATGACTAAAACTAAAATGTATAAAAACTATACAGGAATATACATAAAACCACACTAATTAAAAATAAGACTAAACTAATTTCAAATGAAGGTTTTAAATAATACAAAAAATAAAAACCTAAATTTAAAATCTGATTAAAAAAAAAAAAAAAAAATCAGACCTATATTGGCACAGTGGCTGGGCTGTTGTTTCAGAATGATGGTCTGTAGTGCTTGTAAAGAGCTGGAAGTCCCAGTGGGGCAAATCTGACCCCGACTGCTGTCCTGTCCGCCCCCAGGTACCTGTGTGACCGCGTGGTGCCTGGAAACAGAGTGACCATTATGGGTATCTACTCCATTAAGAAAGGGGCTCAGACCAAGTCCCAGGGGCGTGGCCGGGACCGAGCCGCTGGTGTTGGCATCCGCTCGTCCTACCTCCGTGTCGTAGGTATCCAGGTGGACACCGAAGGAGCAGGTATGGAATAAAGGGCGTGCAGGTACCTGCTGGGTACTTGCCATTGTGCAGTGTCGCCGTATAGAGGCCAGTTGAACTGAATGTTAAATTAGGTCACCATAATATTTAAGTTGTACTGCATATACAGTGCCAGTCAAAAGTTTGGGCACATCTGCTGAAAATTTCTTTTTCAACAAAGTAATGACTCTGTGTGCCTCGGTTATGTAGTAAGTATTATCTTGTGAACAAGGAAAGAGAGGGAATGCTGTGAGGCTGGTCCCCCAGATGAAACCCTGTAGAGCTGGTTTGGGATGAGATTAATCAAAGAGTAAGAGCAAGGCAGCAGACTGGTAGCCAGAACTTGTGGAGGCTCCTTCAGGACTCTTGGAGAAGCATTCCAGGTGGTTAGCTCCTGTAGGTCAGCAAAGGTTGTGGGTTCACATTCCAGGGAGCACACATTTAAAAAAAACTTTTTTCTACTGCATGGAGACTTGTTACTGTAAGGTGAATATCATGGCTAAAGTACATATTCATTAAAAGCAGGTATATCCAGACTTTTGACTGTTACCACATGTAGGTAATTCATACTTTTTAATAGTTGATTTTAGGTTTTCATTTTGCTTCCTGTTTTATCAATTTTATTAAAAACCCTCTCCTGCCCCTGGTGCCCCCAGGCCGGGGTGGCTCTGGGTCCGTGACCCCGCAGGAGGAGGAGCAGCTGCGGGCGCTGGCCGCCTCGCCCTCGGTGTACCAGTCCTTGGCTCGCTCCCTCGCGCCGTCCATCTACGGCAGCGACGACCTGAAGAGGGCCATTGCCTGCCTGCTCTTCGGCGGTTCTAGGAAGAGGTGCGTTCAGTGACGCCGTCCCCGGGGCAACCCAGGCAGCCGTGCCTCACGCATCTGTGATATTGGCGCAGGCAGGAGTCATGACACAAAGGTGTCACTACCAGAGGGCGGGGCCTAACCTCGTGCTCTCTGTTCTGTCAGGCTGCCGGATGGCCTGACCCGGAGGGGGGACATCAATCTGCTGATGCTCGGGGACCCGGGAACAGCCAAGTCCCAACTGCTGAAGTTTGTGGAGAGGTGCTCCCCCATTGGGGTGAGTCTGTGCTTTGGAGACACCGAACGGCGTCTTGGTGTTAATGTGTTGCATCTTCCGGCTGTTACTCACATTTACCCCCCTGCGCTCAGGTCTACACCTCTGGCAAGGGCAGCAGTGCCGCTGGGCTTACCGCCTCCGTGCTGAGAGACCCCAACACTCGCGGCTTCATCATGGAGGGTGGCGCAATGGTGCTGGCCGATGGGGGCGTGGTGTGCATCGACGAATTCGACAAGGTGAGGGAGCCAAGGAGCTCCATAGCGGGGAGATCGAGTGATGTGTCGCTTGCGTTGGCAGGTTCTCTAACATCTTATGTGTTTCAGATGAGGGAGGATGATAGAGTTGCAATCCATGAAGCCATGGAGCAACAGACCATCTCTATTGCAAAGGTAACTGCATCTTGACCGTATTGATTGGGAAATGTGAGGTTTGCATGTGTTTTTGTTAAAGTGGTTGATCCTGAAATGACTCCCCCTCCACCACCACAGGCTGGCATCACTACCACCCTGAACTCGCGCTGCTCGGTCCTGGCAGCCGCCAACTCGGTCTTTGGCCGCTGGGATGACACCAAGGGGGAGGACAACATCGACTTCATGCCCACCATCCTGTCCCGTTTCGACATGATCTTCATCATCAAGGACCAGCACGACCAGCAAAGGGACATGGTCAGTGGCTGTTGGCAGAGGATCACCTGCACCCTCTGGTGGTCAGTTGTGTTATAACACCCCCTGCCTTCCCCCTTCTCATCAGAACCTGGCCCGTCACGTGATGAATGTCCACTTGAGTGCTCAGACCCAGACCGAGGGTGTGGAGGGGGAGATCGCACTGGCCACGCTGAAGAAGTACATTGCGTACGCCAGAGCGTAAGTCCCATTCTGAACAGTGCTCAGCCAGAGGCAGCCATTTTGTTCTTGTACAGCGTGAGTTGTTAAAGGGACAGTACTCAAATTAAGAGCACTAAGGGCTCCCCTCCCCGTTTCTGGGTGTAGGGATTAGCTTCGCATTTGTGACTGGTCGTTTACTCCCATTCTGCATGGTTGCAGGAAATGCGGGCCCCGTCTGTCTGCGGCGGCCGCTGAGAAGCTGAAGAACAGATACGTGGTGATGCGGAGTGGCGCGAGGGAACACGAGCGCGAGAGCGACAGGCGGGCCTCCATTCCAATCACTGTCAGGTGGGTCACTCGCTGCTCATGGGTCCTCGTTATATTTGGGAACTGCAGCGTGAGGTACTGTACTGGGTGATGTTGCTATACCTTTGTAGCCAAAATTGTGAAAACGCTTCCAATTTGATTAAATAAGTAACTGAAGCCACAATTGAATAAAATTCTGCAGTCGCTAAAAATTTGGAAGTGTTTCCACAGTTTTGGCCACTAGTGAATATGGTCAGCATTCACAACCTGGGGCCTGAATCACGAAGCAGGGCTTCTTGCATAGCCGGATAACTTGTTGAATTTAAGGTAGTCTGGGCTAAATCTAAGTGAACGAAGACAGTCTTTTAAACTGGCCTACATTAAATCTGACAAGTTATCCGGCTAAGCAAGAAATCTGGCTTCATGGTACAGGTTCATGGGCTTCTTCATGTCAGGTTGCGTCACGTGGGACAGTTAGTGTATGCTACCGGTCTGCTCCCCTATCTTCCACACAGGCAGCTGGAGGCCGTCGTGAGAATCGCAGAGTCGCTGGCAAAGATGAAGCTGCAGGCTGTAGCTGGGGAAGAAGAGGTGGATGAAGCTCTTCGTCTGTTCCAAGTGTCAACATTGGACGCTGCGCTGTCAGGCAGCCTCTCAGGTGTGTGTGGGGGGGGACTGAGCCAGCCAGCCACTGCACAAATCTCAGCCTCCTCTAACTAAGCCTGAGACTAATATTTCTCAACTGGCCGTTAGGTGTTGAGGGCTTCACGACACAGGAGGACCAGGAGATGATCTCGCGCATCGAGAAACAGCTGAAGCGGCGCTTCGCCATCGGCTCGCAGGTGTCTGAGCACAGCATCATTCAGGACTTCACCAAGCAGGTACGCCCCTGATACCGCGGAGTGTCCTGATGGCTCGACGTTGGGGATTACCCTTTCACCAAGGCGCTCCTGTAGGACATGGATTCTTTTGATGTCTTATTGGTAAATTTTTTGACTGTAATGTTGCCCCCCACGCACCCACCCCCAAGAAGGCATTAGCTGCGTACAGATCTGGAGTCTCGCTGGGTGTCTTGACGGATCACTGTCTTCCTGCTCTGCAGAAGTACCCGGAGCAGGCCATCTACAAGGTCCTCCACTTGATGATGAGGAGGGGGGAGCTCCAGCACCGACTGCAGAGGAAGGTTCTCTATAGGGTCAAGTAGCGGGAGTCGCTCACTGTTGCTGGAGGCTGTGCGTGGAGAGGGCGGGGCATGAAACCTGTGTCTTGTGTCTGCTCTTTAGTGACACTGTGTTGTCTTTAAAGAAGCCTGAAGAATATACAGGAAAACGTCTAAATTGTCACCATGTGGTCATTGCCAGTTCCTGCCCTAAGGCTGCTGTATAGTCTTTTTGTTCCCCTTTTATTCTCTTTACCCCCCCCCCCCCCATTTGAGAGTCTCTTTATAATGCTGTGTTGTTTAAGGTAATAAAGCTGTCAAAATAAAAATTGGTAATGCAAGGAAGGGTTTGGGTTTTTATTTTCCCTCTTAATTCTGAAATTTGGAGTTGATTTCAACCCCCCCCCCCCCAATCACCATGGCAGCTAAGTAAAATGCTGCATTAAATGATTATTTTAGCCAAAACGAGCAATTGCTGCCCTGTTAGTCTGCAAATTGACCGATCATGGTCATTTGCCGAAAACTGTCCAAAGCGGTTATTCCATGGTGGTAAGTTCTAGGTTCATTCTGAATTACAATACAAAACATCTACAATGCATCGATAGTGTTAACTCTCATAAGCTTTTATTCTAGAGATGCAACATATATACGAAAACTTTGCGCAAGGACGAGGCGCCTTATACATTGTTTGAAGTAAGACGTTTACCATTTGCTGAAAGTTATTTTTTTTTTATTCTGCTCAAAATTGCAAAAAAAAAAATCTCTTAATGGCACGTAAAACGCAGTAAGTGATTACTTTAAAAGTCTAAGGTATTTTTGGGGGGGCGGTCCTTACTTTGGTCACGCCCCTTCATCAATCTCTGCATCCTGAGTGGCTGAAGGTGGCGGCCGTGATTCCTGCAGGGTTGGGATGCTGCTGGGGGAAATGTTGGCGTCCGTGTAGCTCGCCGCAGCCCGGCTGCATGTTGAAGTTGGCGCAGGTCCGGTTTGCTCGCTGCTAAGGTTGAGCGGTCCGCGCACTGAGAGGTAAGCCGCCCCGCGCTGATGCCTTACACTCCTCTGGACGCTTCCGGGCTTGTGCGGCGAGCTCCGAGCCGCTGCGCCGACACGCCAGCCGGGTCCCCGCAATGCGAGTCCCTAAAAGCGGCACGTGTGGGAAATCCAGCGCGAGGATACAATGCAAGCCGGGCCTACGCTTTCTGCCTCCGTTTTATACAGTTTTGCATAGTAAAGTTATATTCCCTGTCGTCTTTATGCTAATACCAACATTAGCCTTAAAATACTGATCGCTTACTTACAAGTGTTTAAGATATTTACCTGCCCCGTTTTATTTTCGTTCACTTTTATCATGAT
Organism: Mormyrus iriodes; assembly: GCA_011763525.2. Lineage (NCBI taxonomy): Eukaryota > Metazoa > Chordata > Actinopteri > Osteoglossiformes > Mormyridae > Mormyrus > Mormyrus iriodes. The sequence goes on along the minus strand of JAAGVU020000044.1, from coordinate 1,442,166 downwards.
CGTGTGCTTTTTAACTGTATCCACATGTGTGGACAGTCGCGGGTTTTCATTCTGTTATCTCTGCCCTTTTTAAAAGATTCTTTCATGTCCCTTCTAGTGCTCATGCTTCCGTCTTCCCTACCTGCTGTAACCCTCCTGCTTGCCTTGGCCCACTGTCTCCCTGATGAGTATCACAGCTCCAACAGCACCCGTCGCCATGACTACTGCGTGCTGGGGGCTGGACCGGCAGGTCTGCAGATGGGCTACTTCCTATCACACAGCCAACGGGATTACATCATTCTAGAGAGGAACTCGGGTCCTGGCAGTTTTTTCAACATGTGAGTTTCTTGCCACGTGGTTCTTTACCATCTTGTTAGTTAAATAGTGATAGAATGATTGCCACTTATAAAGGACCCCTGGTTTCTTCTCCCTATTCACCATTTTAAATTAAAACAAGTACATCCTTTGGGAGAATCTCTGCATCCACAGCCTGTCTGTGCCTATCTTGTTCTTTGGCAGATACCCTAGACACCGGAAGCTCATCAGCATTAACAAGATCTACACGGGGAGACAGAACCGCGAGTTCAATCTCCGACACGACTGGAACTCGCTGCTGAGCCACCGGCCGGATCTGCTGTTCCGGCGAGTCAGCACGCAGCTGTACCCCGACGCTGACGATGTTCCTCGTTACCTTTCCTTGTTTGCCAAGGAGCTGGGCCTTAAGGTCCAGTACGGAGTGGACATCGGAAAAATCCAGGCCTCCGATGACGGTCACCATGGAAGGCGGAGCTATACGCTAATAGACCAGCACAGCCGGGAATATATTTGCAGGTATTTTCCATTTACTTTTATTTAAGCTTTATTTTGGCACCTCAGTCTCACACCTAAAGAATTGTGGGATTGATTGTTGTTCCCCACCCTGTGTGTGGAGTTTGCGCATTTCTTCCCATGTCCCAAAAACAGGTGGCAATGTGTGTCAGCCTCTCTAAATTGCCCTGAGAGTGTTTACGTGCTCCGTGATGGACTGTCAACATTGCCTTGTACCTTGAGTCTACTATAATCGGCCCGTGTGACTCCCAGTTCTCTTCTGCATTGGTGTGAATGTCTGCTCTCTCTGTTCATTATATGGACATTCTTCCCTGCCCGTCAGGGTCCTGCTGGTCGCCACAGGCCTCTGGGTGCCTGAAGAGGTGAAGTTCTTTGGCTCCGAGCTGGTTGAGGGTTATGAGTCCATACCTGTTGATCCAGAGCAGTACCAGGACCAGGCGGTATTGATCTTGGGCAAAGGGAACTCCGCCTTTGAAACTGCACAGAGCATTTTGGGTAGGGCCAGCCGCATCCATCTCTACAGCCCAAATCCGGTTCGCTTGGCCTGGCAGACACACTATGTTGGAGACCTCAGGTGCTCACACATTTTATTAATTCATTTTATTAATTTTGTTTACTTCTTTTTGTTGGTTCATACTCCATGCTTTACTCTCTTTGTCTTGCGGACACCACATTGCATTCCCTTTTTCCCCACTCAGAGCGGTCAACAATGAGTTACTGGACACTTACCAGCTGAAGTCACTGGACGGTCTGGTGGAAGGTGGGCTCGAAGAAATTGCCATTGTCAAGTATAGTCCTGAAAACAAGGCATCAAACAAAGAGAAAAAGGGCGACCGGAAAGACAGGAAGGGGCGTGGCCAACTCTACCTGACCCTGGCTGATTTGCTTCAAGAAAAAAATGCCGATGGAAGTTCAGGCGTTACCGCGGCAACCCTGCCTGGTTATCACAATGATAACTTTTCGCTCCGGCAGCCGTACGACCGTGTGATTCGCTGCTTGGGATTCCACTTCAACTTCTCCATCTTCGAGAGGTATGAAAAAGACATGATAATCTGATCATGATAATTCTGCTTCGGTCAGCTGTATGAACTGCAAATTTCGTTTTATAATATTGCATAAAATATTTTAATGTTAAGGAAAAATCTAATAAAATCTTATTTGGGCTGTACCTGGGGTGGCACAGTGACCCAGTGAGTCACACAGAGTTTGCGTGGTTCCCCTGTGCTACGTGGGATCTCTCTGAGCCATTGGGATTCCCCTTGACTAAAATCCCATCCAGGGTATTCCCCTGCTGCCTGGACCCTGACCAGAATAAGTGGCTGGATGATTAATACTTCACACCTTGTCTGTTTTTGTTTTCACACCATTTGGTTATTTGAAATGCAGGCAGTCCTTAGGGTAAAGAACGTCCGACTTACGGACAGCTCGTACTTACGAACAGTCTGTGATAAAGTCTGTTATATGAAAAATTCGGGTTAAAGACAATGGTTCGTAATAACAAATGTACACACTACTTTGTGATGCTTCAGCAGTTTCTCGACTCGAGGTAAAATACAGTACAGTATGTAGTCACTTTGAACTGTTACTGTGTTATTATTGTTCTGACTTTCCTACAAATTCGACATAAGACTTAGGCAACGAATCTCATTCATAACCTGCAGATAATGCCCATCTTTAAAAGTGTGAATTCTCACACGCTGCTAAAGAAGGATGGGACTCATTTTCCTTCTGTTTCCAATAACAGCTACGACAGTTTCATTATGTGCTTCCCTCCAGCTCTGCCCGGCCGCCGTGCAGCAGCGTGGCTAGGGGGCGCTTTCCAGGGGTCACCGCGTGGTACGAGGGGAAGAGAACCCCAGGCCTGTTTGTGCTGGGGGCCGCGGCCCATTCCAGAGACTACCGCTCATCCGCAGGAGGCTTCATACACGGCTTCCGCTACACAAGTAAACCGCCTTCCTGCCAGCCGTGTTGTCACCCGGTTACGCATGGCATGGTTCATTGGAGCCTGGCCTGTTAGCCCTGGGTGGAGATGCCTGACATTGCAGAATATTGTTTATCTGGGTGGCACATTATTGCGATTCTGAAACGCTATCCTCTGTCTGGTCTGGTTTGTGGCTCAGTCCGCTCCGTCCACCGGGTTCTCGAGCACCAATACCATGGCAAGACTTGGCCCACTACCAAGCTGGAGACAACACAACTGCTGTCCTGGCTGCTGAAGAGGGTTAATGAGGCCTCTGGGCCATACCAGATGTTTGGTGTGTTGGGCGATGTTATACTCCTGCGAGGGTGAGGAAGGACCTGACCATCCCCTGTCTGCATGTCAAGAACAACTATTGTCAGATTATTCTTCCTTATAATTAATTTAAGTTACTGCCACACGCTTTCTTCTCACCTGACAGTTGTGTTCATCTTTTCCCCAGTTGGTCTTGGCATGTCCATGATTTGGGTTGTCTGTATTTAAACAAACTTCATTCTGTTTATTTTCCTCTCTTAAGCTCTTACTGTGAGTACCTGGAAGAGTTCCCCATCCAAGCGCTAGCACAATTCACTGACCTTTCGGGTCACCAGGTCACAGAGCCGGGCCTGCTCGTTCTGATTATGCAGTATGGGCTGAACCGCACTGACACGCTCGGGCCGGGCCGGGCAGAGTCTGAGTGGACACGGGCTTGGAAATCGAACTTCCTGCATCCCGTTCTGTATTATTACAACACCCTTCCTACGGGTGAGTGGCCATGTTGATACTTGCCTCCAGATTAGGTTTGTCAGAGGAACATTTCAACAACGTCCCAGCTTCGTATCCGTCGGATGATTTAGTTGAGCTAAGCATTATTAAATATCTCGATTATTTGTAAACAAAAGATGCACAAAACGCAAATTCAAGTGGTTACATGAATTTGATACCGTACGTAGAAAGATCAATGCAATCAATGATATAATCCTCATAGAACAAGATATGAAATACCGTCCAGCGGGATGGCCGCTGCCCCGGCCAAAGGCTATCCACCACATGATTGAAGACTTCCTGACGGAGTGGGATGGGCCTATATCTCACAGCCAACCACTGCGTCGTTTTCTGGAGCATTGTCTTCAGACTGACCTCAGGGCCTTTTATGCAGGTATCCTGAACACACTGAAAAAGACCTAATCTTAAGAAAAGGTTTTGAAGTATTCACGTACAAAAACTAACGTAACGGCTAAATTTTTTCACTATTTTTGCCCTAATTGTCTACAGAATCCTGTTTCCTTTTCTCTCTAACCTACACTGAGCCACCCCTCTTCTGTCGGCTGGGTTACCTGAAGAAGCAAGGCATTGTGGGCAGGAGTAAACAGTGGCAGCGTTCACCCGAAGAAGGGGTGATGGCTGACGGTGATGATTCTCATCAAGAAGAGAATTCCCTCCCTAACTACATGTCTGAGGCTAAGCCTTCTGTCACTTCGGGGGTGAACTTTGACCTTTGATTATATGGAACCAAAATGAGTTTCTTTCAGTGTAACCCAAACTCTTCCTACCTCTGGCCACATCTTAAAATGCCAAATAGTCTGTTGTTTTTTGTTTTCACTGAGAATTTAACTCCTATTCTTCATGTATGTTTTTAAAGTATAATTTTATTTTCGTGGTTTAAGTCTACGTACTGTTTTATACATAAATTTTGGTATGTGTCTCTATATAAATATATACAGCCTTTTTTGCAATGTGGCACCACACAGAATATATTTATTTTTATATTGCTATGTTTTATCATCTTAGACTCATTTTTCACCATAGACTTGTTTAGGTGTCACATTGTGCCTTTGTTTAATATATATATACACACACACACATATATACATATATAAAAACAAATTTTCAACAATTTTCAGTGAAATAGGGACCGTTTTTAAAGGTTAAAGGTGTAACTTCGTTATCTTGTTCACGAAAAACAAGATGATAAAAACGGTATTGGATTAAACTCTCTGTTGAATGCAAATTTATTTAAATACACCATATTTTAAAAAAAAATTCTTCGTGTAAATTTTACGGAACCGCGGTGCCCTGGTCCTTCAAACTCGATTGGTCGGCCCAAAATGCAAACTGAAATCTGATTGGTCGATTTCATTCGACGGCCGTAGTAGGAACAATGGGAAAATATTCTGCGCAGGCACAACTGGAAAATATGAAACTTACGCCATTTTGGCTCTCAACACGGGACGATACTGGAGATTATTAAATCGCGATTTCGAGATACTGTACAGAATTATTTTGCTAAACCGATTCACTAGCGAGTGTCGTAAAATAACTGGATGTAGCCTCGCGAGAAAAATGTGCTTGCAAATGAGTTGGGCGCGTGTAAATCCGTAAACATCGCACGGGAGTGAACTTTAAACGTAGAAAAAGCTCATCCGACAAAGTGGAGGGGAAATGGACGGGTGGAGTCCCATCGTCGCTACTGCTTCGGACGATGAAAGGTCCAGCTCCGAGGGCGAATACGCGGTTGGCGCTAGAGCGACTGCAGACTCGGAAATTGAGGCTGGCAGACAGATGGAAGAGGATAGAGGAGACGGGGCTGCGGTCCGGATCGGGTTAAGCGGGTTTGGAGACGGGGCGATGAAGCTGGGTCGGAGCGGACAACCTGCCGAACAAGAGCTCCGATACCTGCATGTGCTGTGGGAGCCTAACCGAGCCGCCGCCGGGCCTGATAGTACGAGTAAGCTGGGAAAGGTGACCGGGAGCAGGACCAGGCGCCGAGCCCGCTGCAGCGTCGGGCCCATCGGCAAGGATCTGTACGGTACTGAAAGTTTCCGATACAAGTTATCCAGTGTTTATTTTTTAACAGAACCGTGCATCAGTGCATGTACACAACTACTCCGCCCTGCAGTATGACAGATGCAAGCTCTTGATCGCAATCAGCTCGCGCTGTCTTTGCATTTTAGACAAATGACCTGTTGGGCAAATGGCGAGAACTGTAAGTGTCTCGACTGAGTGCAATTTAGTAACGCAGTTGTACGGCTGTTACGGCGATTGATGCTATTTTAACTAAGTAACGAGGAGGACACAACTGGCGTAAGGATTTCACTGACGACGAAAGTTCCGTTGGAGTGTCTTTGTTAATTTTGCTGTCATCTCTGTAGCTGTGAGGAGACTCAGAGAGGCTGCCAATGGGAATGACATCGATACAGGTACGAAGAAAGAGTCATTAGTGTGTGATTTTTTGGGGGGGTTATCAATGATGAATAACATTTTAAGAGACTAATAATAAGCCTATTAGTAGGGTGGCCACCGTCCCTTATAATACGGTATTATTATACGTATTATAAGGGATGGGTGGCAACCGTATTATACGTATTATAAGGGACGGGGGGGGCAACCCTACCTACTAGCATGATAATGAGAAATGTAAACGGGGGTTGAATAAAGGTTTATGAAATATGCTTTTCTTTGTCATATTAAAGTGCGACGCCTGCTCGAAGAGGAGGTTGATCCGTGCACTGCAGATGACAAGGGCAGGACGGCCCTGCATTTCTCCTCCTGTAACGGCAATGAGGGCATTGGTGAGTAGGGGGGGTCCATACCAGGGCGGAGGGAGACCTGTGCCGGCGAACTTGAAGACGACTGTTGTTCTCTCTCACCCATAGTGCAGTTGCTGCTGACGTACGGCGCCGACCCCAACCAGCGGGACGGGCTTGGAAACACACCCCTCCATTTAGGTAAGGCGGGGGATGATCTGTCGTCTCAAAAAGCATGACATTTCAGTGCTTATACATTTACTGCCTGCGTGAACGACGGTCATTGCAGTCAGTAGTGTTCACCTGTATTGTTCGGTTTTTTGGCTTGTGTGAAAAGACTTGTTAGAATGCAGTATGTTAAAAATCCATTTTGCACCCCCCTCCGTGTGTCTCCAGCTGCGTGTACAAACCACGTGCCCGTCATCACTACTCTGCTCAGAGCAGGTGAGAGGAAACTCAGCGTTTTCCCGGGTGCATATATAACAGAGAATATGCTCTTTGATGTTTACTATGCGAGGCATGTGACTCAGTTATTTATGATAATGTTTTTTATTTTAGGAAGTAAACTTGTAAAATGTAGATTTAATATTAGGTCATTTAATGCCAGAAAGAAAAATGAAGTCATTAAAGCATTTGAGCATATGAATAAACTGTCATTTGATTCTTTTTATCTGGATGTTGAAAGGCGATTTCATGTCAGTGGCAGTTAGGTTGGGAAAATGAAGAGTGCTTGTTTCTGTGTCACTGTATTCTGATCTTACAACCCTATAGGCATTTGAGATAGTGATGCACCGATATGGACATTTTGACTGATGGCAATAACCACTATATTTTTGTCTAATATCATGAATAACGATAAGGCAGATGGCGGGGTTGCCAGCGCAGACTAGCGGAAGGACATTGCGTCTTTGATCTTTCATTTTCCGCTGGATAAGAAAATTCGTGGCCCATATTTATTAATCATTAAAAGTCTGTCGCAGGCCGTTATTTCTCGACATCTACTATGTGGTGAATGACTCTATTGTCCTCCACTACTGAAAATGGCTGATCATCCAATGCCAGCATCTTAGTTATTTCTGTAGTTATGGCGTTAGGTCTGGTGCTGCTACCTTTGAATGTTGATAAAGTTGAAATATCGGCCAAGATCGACACACTGGGCTGATATCAGTATCCTGATATTTTAAGGAATATCAGCCAATACTGATGTTAACCGGTATATTGTGCAACTCTGATTGACTGCATTTATTTATATTGTCTATGGTTTTTCATAAAATGAGTTGTGGTACCCCCCCGCCCTCAGGTGCTCGTGTTGACGCCCTGGACCGTGCCGGACGGACTCCGCTGCATTTAGCACGGTCAAAACTGAACATCTTACAGGAAGGAAACTCGCACAACATAGACACACTGAGAAGCGAGGTGACACAGGTAATTTTTTCATTGGTCCGACCAAGATTAAGCATGTGTGTCGAGGCACCGCATAAGCATGCCTGTCCTGTGCCCTTGGCCGAGATGCGCTCCATTCCAGATGTTGTAGCGGTATGATATTGCTCTACACTCCATTTACCGTTCACGCTCTCTGCAGATTATCCAGATGCTGAGGGAATATCTGAACGCGATTGGACAGAACGAGGACAGAGAGAGGCTGGAACGCATCTCCACACAGCTACAGCACACGCGGACCAAAGCACAGGTGATGCAGATGCGAGACGTTAGCTAACACGCGTTAAATAACATGCACATCACATGCACTCAACACATGCATCCGCCCGGGACAAACATTCCTGTCGCTAAAAACACATTTGCCATTCTTCCCCACAGGTGGATGAGGTCACAGATTTACTGGCCAGTTTCACATCCCTTAGTCTACAGATGCAGAGTTTGGGGGATAGGTAGAGGGGGTTCTATGGAGGAAGGGAGGAGGTGGGGTCGACTGCAGAGGTGGGTAGTTCAGGTCAAGAGAGAAGTAGTCCAGACCAAGATTTTGTTGTAACCAGCCGTTTGAGTTCTCTGTAACTGTGACTCTTCATATTCAACTGGTTGGTTAGAACAAAATCTTGGTCTGGACTTTTACTCTCTGGATTTGAATTACCCACCTCTATTCGGGTGGGGGGGAGGTTAATTATGTAGGTGTTATGACCTGGGTGTGTGTGTGTGTGTGTGTGTGTGTGTGTGTGTGTGTGTGTGTGTGTGTGTGTACACATGCTTATGTATTAATTCTGTCTCTTCCTTCAGTCTCTCTCAGCTTGATGATTAGCCTTCAGCATACTCGTGTTTCTCATTTCCTGTCTGCCTTGTTACCGTTTGGTGTTTTAGTCTCGTTTTATTTGTTTTCCTTACTGGTCTCCATGTCTTTGTACGAAGATATTTTCTGGAGCTGAAAAAGAAAGGTCCTTGTTATTGCTGGTGGTAACCATCAAATAAATATGTGAAGCCAAACCGAGAGCATTTTAATGTCCCTGTGTGTGTGGTTTTTGTCTCAGCCTGCGCATTCTAAAGTTCCTTTGCATCCTTTACATTTTGGCATAGCGACACTTGAGTTTGTCCTGAAATAACATTTACTGTATGGCAGTGTTGGGTCTGGATCTCAATTTATCGATCTTTTTTGTAGAACTTACCCAGTTAAGATCGTCATGTTAACCAAACAAAGTGCTGTTGGGAAATACATTGAAGCGTGCTATCGAATGTCTATCACTAATAAAAAGAAAAGAACGGGTGCCATGAGAATAAGCAAGGGGCATGACAACTGGCACAAAGTCAGTAAGTGCTGAGTCAGGCCCTGTGTGACCTTTACGTCTTGTTCTGAGCCATCTCCGAACTGCTGTTCATGCAGTCTCTGTGCATCGACCGTGGCGATGTTTGCATGTGTGTTCATTGCCTGGGTTTTGCAAGAGGGTAGACCATTCAAAAAGGCCACCCCCCCCCGTCTCAGCCCTGCGTTCCACTGACAGCTTGTGGCATGCTCTGCCGTGCTTGTTACGGGGATCTTTGCCATGTCAAAATTCACATTTTTCTGATATTTTATTGATAATTTTGTGCCACTAGCTTTACAGCAGGTAGGTTCTGCATGCTGACAGCATGGTTGAGATTATTGCAGGGGTTTGAGAACTTTTTATAAAAATGTTTGTAATATCTCGTATCCATCTTTGTACTGCTTCTCCCGGATGGGTGTGTGTATGCGTGTGTATAATTAAAATTATATTGTGGGCACCGTATTTCCCCACAATGTGATAAAAACCAGTTTCTTCTTTAACAAGGGTAACCTCAATTTTACAAAAATCCGTGGATGCTATCAAAAAACTAAAATAGCCAGAAGTCTTGTGTTTGGTTACTTATGGTCAGGGTTAGGACTGGGTAAGGGTTAAGGTTGTCTTAGGGTTATGTTCATAGAAATTAATGGAGTCCCCCAAAAGATATGAATATATGGACTGTGTGTGTGTGTGTGTGTGTGTGTGTGTATGTGTGTGTGTATGTGTGTGTGTATGTGTGTGTGTATGTGTGTGTGTACACTGATAGGCTGGTTGATTGATGATTCCTGCCATGTCCCTCTGCAACAGGGCATTCATCAAATGTTTTGAATTTAATCGCTCGTACAATTTCAGTAAACCAGTCTCAAATAGCTAACAGGTCTTCTATCAATGACTGTATTTGCAATAATTTTAATGACCATGGAGTGGCAGTAAGCAGAGGGGAGAGAAATCCTGCGAGCAATTTATGTATTACAAGTGTGTATGTAGGTGACGGTGAGTTTGCCACAGTGCCTGAACTGGGAATTTAATTATTTGAGTGTTGAGACTGCAGCTACCTCAGACTGTAAGTTTTTGGTCATGCCTGTAAGTTCATTTTTTTTATATTTAAAGGCCAGGGATAATATTTCGTAGACCATAAGCTTCTTTCTGGAAAGGCCCTTAACAAATAAATTATGTTTTACATGCATAGTGCAAGGATTTAATTCTGGACCACGTTACTAGAAGAGCAGTTCCTTAACCAATATGCTATTTCACCATATAACTTCTATTACTCAGCCAAGGCCGATTAGGAGTCTGGTCGAGTTGTTTAGATATTTAAGTTTCGACTGTGTTAGACGCTAATAGGATAAAAAGTGGTCACAAAATTAAGAAAGTTAAAGAAAATTAATTCACGTTTTTTTTTTTGGTCAATGTATGTTTAAGTTTTACAACAACACAAATATATTTGGGAGAGACACCAGACAAGAATACACCGGATAAAAGGGAACGACGACAAAATAGAAAAAGGAGTGAAAAGAGAGAGAACCGTTAACGAAATATTTAATGGAGAAACGGTCAACTTAAATGGCGTCTCTTGAAACATCATAATCGTATTTTCAACGAAATAAATTCAGGGAGTTGCCTTACATGCTTACAAAGTACACAAATTTATCCTGGAAAAAAAACAGCTCACAAGGATCCGCCTAAGCTCTCTCTGGCTTAAAGAAGTTACCCAGAAAGATGCAATTGTTGTATTGCTGCCTTTTTTTTAATCTTTTTTTGAGATCATTTTAACTAGGTTTTATATTGAGAAATGTAACGCAATGTAATGTTTGGAAACGCTCGTATTTTAAACTAGCATATTTCACAAAACAAAAACACCAGTCGGGGTCTTATCCTTTGACACCTGAATAGATTGTGTTCACAACCATGCCCTTGTGTTCAATGAGACTAATTGTGCCGTTTTTGAGGAGAGGGTGGCACTGGTGCTGTGCACCATTAGGGTTATGGGTTTGAATCCCACCTCTGCTCTGTATGTGGAGTTTGCATGTTCTCCACATGTAGAACAACCTGTTCTTCTGAGTCGAAAGCCTTGCATTTAAGCTAATCACTGTATAACTGTGTATGTCCTGGGCCCTGTAATGTACTGGCAGGCCATCCAGGGTGTTCCCTATGTTGCCCTGTACTGCCTGAGAGAGGCTCCAGGCTCCTGTCACCCTGAGCAGCATATTTGGGTGAAAGATGGATTGACTGTTGTCAGTGTCTCGGCTAAGAAATCTAAGGAGAGGATGTTTTAGTGGAAGTGTGTTACCTAGGCAAGAGCTGCGTTACGTCCCGTTTTGCTTTCTCGTAGCTCTTCTGCATATCAATAAGCAAGGTGCTCTGGGTTAATATATCAGATGCTGTTCGGTTCTGTAAGGTTGGTGTTGACTCCTGGTACCTAGACAGCAGTCCCTCAGAGTGGAATGGTGCATTCATTATTGTGATGACTGAGTCCATCCACCTTATTCTACATTCAACTTGCATTATGGTTATTTTCAATGTATTACATCTTCACATAATATGGCCAAAATAAGACTTTAATCTAGTCATTTGTGCTATAAGTGAAAGCTCAGGCATTAAGTTCCTTGCAGCTGTTGTATGGCACCAGTACTCTTCCTGTTCTGCTGCTCTTTGTCCAGCTTTCACATACTTAGTCACAGAAAATACAATATTACGAACAATCGGATCTTCCAATCATTGAGTTGTTTGGTATCGCTTGGTGCTCATGGGTTTTATTTACACAAAAATGTTCTGAGGGCAGAACCGAAAAAATGATTGGTTGAGGAGGTGGGTGCAAGTAAGGAGAGGAGACGTGACCAACCAATCAGATGCCTTGGACCCACCTCCTCTATAATCCGATTGGTTATCGCTCTGAACAATCATTTTCCATTCTGCCCTCAGAACATTTCTGTGTAATTAAAACTCGCACAAGCTCATTGCATCAACACTTCGATTCTTCTTCGGTTGCCTGTATTATTTCTTTTACTATGTCCTTTATTCTAGGGACTTGCATATTTGTTCACTGATCTCTGGGCTGAACTGACTATTCCCATCGCTGAAGGTGCAGTGGCCTTTGTTCTTAAAGGGTAATCTGAGATTTCCCCTTGTAACCAGTGAACCGGTTCACCCGAACTATTTCTGAGTTGATACAGAACTTCTAAATACTCAGAACTGGGGCTTAATTGAATCTACATCCCCAATTGCCCTTGACCTTAAACACAATGTGGTGGCAGTTTCTCAAATGTTAGAGTCTGGTGTGTCAAGGAGCTCTGCCCTGATTTATGGCCGATCATCGGCATCAGATGCAGCCGTTTCCTAGACACTCGGACAAGATTTATGATAATGATTGATTTTTTTATTACACCTCTGAAAATTATAACTTTGAAAACAAAGCATGGTGGCTAACTGACCTTCAAGCCTAGTCCTTCGAGCTCTGCAACAGCATCAAGCCTTTTTTGGTGTGTTAGTGTATGATGCAAAAATATAAACGTACTGGGCATTAAATTACTTCCAAGAGAAGTTCATATTATACAAACATCTCTCCCCTCTCTACCAATTGCTCATGAGCTGATTCATGTTTAGAAGTATGTGTAATAAAAATTCCTTTAATACCTCTGATATCCAACACGAACAGCTGTGACAGCCATCGCCGGGCATCGCATAGTTTGAATTTCAAGGACCCAGTTCATCCCATCCTGTGTTTCTCAGCCCAGTCCGTTCGGACCCCCAGACAGTCCACATTTTTGCTCCCTCCCAGTATACCTCAACCAAACAAGCAATCAAGAACAAGGATTAATCGGTACAGATGTGATAGAGGCTGGGAAGCAGTAAAAACGTGGGCTTTGCGGACTGGGTTCAGAGGGACTAATCTAATCTGACGTTTTTGGGCTGCAGGAGGAAATCCATATAAAACCCACTGGGAATATGCCAACTTCAGGTACATAGTCTTTTGTGGGGACTCAAACCTGCATCTCTGGGATATGAGGCTGCTCTAATTCTATTACATGACAGATGTACAATTTGGGTACAACATACAGTATAAGGGGTTATAAAGAGCCAACGTTCTTGAGTTTGGAAATCCAAGTACTAAAATCAGTTGAGACACATTAGGTCAGCATGAGCATGACGTGATACTCAGGAAGCTCGTAACGCTGTCGCACCGAGGCCTGGTCAAGTGGGCCAGACTTTCCTACCAGAGCCCCTCCCAGGATTCAGAATCCTGAAATCTACTTAGAGACCTGCTTAGATATTTTGACTGGATTCAGTTCATAGAAGTCTTTCTCACATTATGTTGATTGAAGACTATGTAAAACAGTAAAACAGGGGTTCCCAAAGTGGGAGACAGCAGTGGGGGGGTTGCAAGATGATTTCCAGATTGTTTATTGACACCCGCTCCCCACCTGGATCAGCAAAATATACCTCTGGTGAAATCTACCAAGGGGAATGTCTCTGGTATTGTTATTGGGGGTCATGGGCTGAAAAGTTCGGGAACCCTACAACACATTGGTTGGATAGCTAAACCAATCTGTCTCCTCCTGAGTGCATCAGAAATTATACCTTAAATTCTGTGTGGTGTTGAGTATTATTATATAAAAAAAGTTTACATTTTTGCTTTGCATCCCTGCCTGTAATGTCAATCGGGGGCCACTGGGAGGCACTGTAGTATCTCAACAGGTTTTTGACGGACAATGTATTTCACGTTAGGCAGATTCTTAACCACTCCTTTGCCTTTGATCACTGCGCGAATCCCCGTGTCCTCATTCCCAGCATTGCTCCACGCGCGATAAGCAGGCCGCCTCCCTTGCCAGAGGCCTCCGACGCACACACCAGGAATGCACCTTTTAAAATAAATTATGCGCAACTTTCACAGCTGTCTAATTCCAAGGTTTTTAGAGCCTTTTTTCTCCACTGCAGAGTGAATGTTGTAATCGTATAAACTGCTACCTGGTTGATATTATTCTCGTGATTTAGTTGTTTGGCAGAAGCTTTCTTACGCAGGCCCCCCCCCATACCATTTTCGCAGTATCAGAGGCGATGCTCCGTATTTTGCTTTTTTTTTTTTTAAATGTCATTCATTTGTACTGTATCTCAAAATTAATGATGCACACATTTCTTTTGTACAGTTCAGTCACAGAGAACTAATACTTAACCATGATAACATCTTGAATGAGGTTCTGTCTGGTGAAACAAAGGTGCAGGTGAAGGCCGCTGCCATACCTGACATTCTGTAAACTTTTTTACGACGTTGTCCCTCTGAACTCATTCCTTGTTTAACTTGACAGTTATCTCGACCTGGAAAGCCGGTATTGTGAAGCTCCTAAACTAGGCCTCAAAGAGTCCCCTTGGCCTGTATACACATTCCATAAGACCGATGTGCCTGCTGGACGTGGGATCCTAGTGGAATTCTACTGAGGTCTGCAGTGCCATGTGCATGGGAAGACGGTTAACCCCTCATTGTGGCTCAATACAGTTACTCTAACCATGAAGAAGGGAGATACTGTAGACCTTTGTAACTGGTAGCCTACTAATCCCTTGTCAGGAAACTGGAAGATCTTGTCTAAAGTTCAAATGTGGAGGTTCCAGAGCCACCCCGCTTCGGTGGTCAGCCAAAATGAGCCCTACATAGTTGAAATGGGGTGAAAGTTAGACAGGGCCAACCACACGTGCCTAGAGAAGGTGTTGAAGAAACTCAAGACTTTGCAACTCTCTCCCTGTTAGGTCTAGGTCCTGTATCTGGAGTATTTTTTCCCCAGACGATCCCAAAGAGCATTAATGTCACCGGTTGTATTTTGCCCATATCCCATAGAGATGGGTTCAGTCAGCTGCATAGACAAAGCTACTGTTGCTACAAAAGAGGGGGACAACTTTTGGCCAGGTGAGCCCCAGAAAGCTGGTGGAAGGAGAAAATGCTCTCCAGGTGGGCAAGGTGGATGTCCTCAGTGGGAACAATGTGGAGTGCAACCTATCCTTGCCGGGCAAGTAGGGCCCTAATTCTTAAGGCAATTGTCCTTCTGGTATCCTTTTTGAGAATGTGGAGGTTGGACTTACAGGCTGATTTAGGGAGCAGGTGCTGAAAGAGAATTTAAAGGCATACAAGAATATCTTGTATGTAGAAATTCTGGTACAAAGTTTGTCCACTCTGGTCAAGAACACTCAAAGAAGGAGCTGGATAATGAGGGACCCTTTTCTTCTGGCTTACGAGGCAGGCTTGGTTGAACATCACAGTACTCTGTAGCAGGGACCTCTAGGACAGGGGTGGGGAACCTAATCCATAGAGGGCTGCTGTGGAATTTTGGGAGAATCTCTCAATTAGCTAATAACAGTGGGCCCCAGGACTGGAGCTGAGAACCACTGCTTTACTATTGGCTGATTGAGAGGTCCTCCATGGATTAGGTTCCACACCCCTGTCCTCAAGCCCTTCTCGTAGGGGATTAAGGGGAGCAGTGCATGGGTGATTGCCCATGTGTGCCTTTTTAATTAATCCATGTCACTATGTTCCATTCCAGGATATACTTCATTAGTTATGGAATTGGTCCTTGGCTATTTGGGTCTGAGCTCTAAGCCCCTTCCTGCCAAGGTCTTCCCCAATGCTTAAAAGCGACATCTGTGGTCCAGCCAAGGGATGGACAACATCTGCAATTCAGCATGAGTTCGAGGCCATTAAAGTTAAGTGCTGTGGGGGGTGAGAAACACCAAGCTTACCCAGAAAGCTCCCCCCGTGTCATTTGTCATGCTGCTCTGTTATTGATTTAAAAACATTTCACAGAGTGTTTTAGATTTCAGAATTAATGTATTATTTAGGTTAGGGAGATATATATATGTATGTATATATGTATGTGTGTGTGTGTGTGTGTGTGTGTGTGTCTGTATATTTTTT
>JAAGVU020000044.1:1353426-1426130 GCA_011763525.2 Mormyrus iriodes | reverse complement strand
GTGAGATTCTGGAATGTAAGGGTTTATTTATTTGCTCAGTTAGGTTCCTTAGTCAGGTTTTTTTCAAATATAACCAATAAAATTCAGTCGTCTGTATTAGTTGCTGCTTTTAAATATGGGCTTGGGTTTACATTCGATGGCACACCTTTACACTTCTGCAGGAATCTAGCACACTGGACTGAGGACGGGTAAGAGAGGTCGCTCGTAGGTGTGGGTGACCTCTTTCTGTCCCGAATAGGAGCAGGAAAACGCCGCTGTCCCAGTTTCTCTGTCGCTCTCCCTCGCTTACTCTCTCTCCTTGTGTCTACCCTTTAGTGGCAGCTGGAGAGATGGGCTCTACTCATCTTTCCCCCGATGTAACGTCACTCCCACATGCCAGGACTTTCCTGGGGGAGGGTGGGAAGGGTCCGAATGCACAGATGTGTAAATGGTGCCGACCCACGCCAGGGGGAACCGTTTGCGTGCCGTCAGGGTGATGCCAAATCGGGATCAAATGAGAAGCTAAGTAACAAGGTACGCCCTCCGGATGCTTTTTTCTGTAAAGTGTCCCTACAAGCGGACCTTTAGTCCACAAAATGCCTGTGCAGTGCATCCCCTCCACGCTACATGCTTCCTGTCTTCAGTTACGGCATTTGCCTTACAGCCATCGTGTGAGTCATAAACGCACAAGCCACACCTTAAGCACATTCAGAGCACTGCTGTTATTCACACACCCGTCCTTCCAGGGATGAGACAACCCACGTGTGACCATCCTAACACCCTGCAGCGTGCAGAACTAGACCCCCCCCAAACATGAGGACCTGCCGTAAACTCATTCATGTCCGGCCTCGTTTACCTGTGGGACATGTCCAATGTCTCACTTCCCGTTTTTGGTAAACACACTCGGATAATCTCTCCTCTCGCCCAGTCAATGCGACTGTTTACTTGGGCTCTGTTAGTCATGGACGGTGCTTAGAAGTTTCTTAGCAGCTACTGGCATTTTGAACTAGCATAAAAATAGCACCAAGTGCTTTTAGTCTTCATTTTATAAGGATAATTGAAGTAATAATTTTATATGTCGTCAGCAATCTCTTGCGGATAAAAGCTTTATTCAGAAATGTCTCCATAATTCCGGAGGTAGGCTCTGTAAGTTGCCGTTTAATTTCTGCCGCTCATTGTCTTGTTGGGTACTTTCATCCGCAGATTTACATAATGTTTTGAACGAGACTGACCTGTTTATACAGGTGTTCCTCAGGCGAACTGCCACAGCATGTGAGCATCTGTGAGCTCCAGCTGCAGCTAACAAACTGCAATGGTGCCTCTTAACTTTATTGCCTAGATGCCCCCATGGGTTCGCTCCTGTGCAAAGGTGCTGAACTGGGGGTGGTATGAGTTAGGCCACATAAGTCTTTGTGTTGGGGAGGGGAACTCCTCTTGGTCTGGGCCCAAAGCTCTTCACTCTCCCTCCCTGTGATGACTCACAGAAACATGCTTGTCAGTGATCCCTGCCCAACTGTACCTGCCAAAACACATTTTGTAGGAGCAATGGGATTCAATTGGATGGCTGCTTGTTGTAATTATGTACGCATAATCCCAAACTGTCAATGAAATGTGCCACTGTAACGACTACTTTCTAGGACTTTTGAGCATTTGTAATCCCCCACGTGCTAACTGGTGACTGACATTTTGAGAGGACTTTGGAGAGAAATAGACTTCATAGTTAGTAGGATTTCCTCTGTAGCCTGCCGAACAGTCCAATCAGAGGGCAGATCCATTGTTGCTGAGCAACAGTGCCGGTCCTGCTCGACTGGGAGGCCAAGCTAAAATCAGTTCAGCGTTAAGCAATGCGTGCAATGTGTTGAATAGTGTGGGCTGTGCGACCTTGGCTGACCCTTAGTCACTAGCCCGTCCAGCTCATGTCTTTGAGTCATGGCAGCTATTACCGGGATGGGCAGTAGGTACTTGTGTCAAAAAACTTCTAAAACGGTTGCAGAATTTCATGAAATGTGTCAGGCCAAAAGCAAGACAGATGTTTGTCAGAGTAATACAGTTTTCGTGTGCTTGTTAAAAGGGATCATCGCTGAAGGATCCCTTAAATCATCCGTTTTCTAAGGAAGAACGATCGTGTTGGATGTGTGGCCACTCGATTTACTTTGTTGTCTTGGAGTTTGATGTCCATAAGTACTCGTGGGGAGTAGGACATGTGTATTCCCAAGTCTTTGTGAACAGTGAGAATAGCAAAATATTCAAGTACAGACAACCACTATGTAAGTAAATTTAAGCAGTTTTCCACAACAGACCATGAGTATGCCGAGGTATCCTTGTCAACGAGGTGCTCAAAGTCTCATGCATGGAGTACAGATGCACCACGTATAGTAATACTACCTGAGTTTTCACCTGCAGGTTCCATACAGTGAGCATGCAAATACTCAAGCAGAAAGACGGCATGATGAGTCACACTCTTTGTTCATTACACACCTGCCCGTCCTGATATTCTGGTTTGAACCGACTGTGGATCGGAGGACACAGAACCAGGCACTGAGGCCGTTTGGACTCACCCTTCACACGGGAAGCTTTGTTTATTATTCACGTTGCATATTATCACAGCGTGGGCCTATACTCCCATGGGCACAGCTCACGGTCCAGGTGCTGAGCCAGAACTTCGACCCAAAGCTGTTTTTTTGTCCATTTATATAGCAGTCGTTTAGGTTATTAAGGGTACAACAGGACTCCTCCCGGGACTTAAGCTGACGCCCTTTGGGCTAAATGTCTGCATTTGGAATCACCGCCCCCATCTGCTGCACTCGCGGGGGCAAGCTTTTCACGTCCCCAACAAAGCGCTCCGCAAAACCATTAAAGTCTATTCCCTCTTATTGGAATGAATGAAGATTATAAAACCGTAATGCTTAGGGATTGGCAGGTGAGGGGCACACAGTCACCGAATGCCCAGAGCTGAGGTGTGCGGCTGTTATTAATGGTAAGACGATTTTCCACAGGCACTTCAAAAGCATGGTATTTGCCTTATGCCAGTGAATGGTACGAAATTAGTCTTCTGTAACCCCCACCCCCGATCTGTAATCCTTGATTCTGTTTGATCGCTGGAGTCTCCCAGCCCTGATTTATCTCTTGCAGGGCTGGGCGATCCGTGTAACACTTACCAGCCACTTTGCAATGATCTTTTTTTTTTTTGCCCCGTGCCCCTCAAGTCAAGTGGGTCATTACTGTCATGCCATTTATATACAATCCACAGCGTACAGCGGCATGAAATGACGCTCCCCAGGACCGCGGTGCAGCATATATACATAAAGTGCAGAAACTGTAAACAAGACAAGTGCAACTCTCCTTTGTTTCTGTGACTTGTGTTCAGACAGGCTTTCTGGCTGACGCTGTGGACTGAGAACCGCTGTTGTGCTTTTGAACAGGGCACCTAACCTGAATCTGTTGACTAGCTTGCATTTCCTCGCATGCGTGTCTAAATCGATGTACTGTGTGTGTGAGAGGCTGTCATATTAAAATATTCAACTGATTGGAAAATTCTGGAGAAACTCTGGTGTCTGAGCTGGGTAGTAGCAGGAAAGCAGATCGGTCATTGCCAGGCCTCGAACTGTACAGTGGCTGTCAGGGGAGCCCTGTTTTCCAAGATACACCCACGACTTACCAAGTCACTTTCACGCGTATATATATAAGTTAATAGGGTTACTATGAAAAACATTCTGCTATTATGAGTGAATAAACACAAAAAACTGAAATATTTATATATATTTTTATTTCAGGAACCTTAACGTACAGAAAATAAAATCTAAAATATTACTTATAAAAACGGCCAATTTTCTTTAGATCTCGGTTCATTCGAGCGCTGATCATAACTATGGTCTTGAGTTTCTTTTGTGTTTAGAATTTCATTTTTAGCTAAATGATGACAACTAATATCTCTGCTTAAATCTCCGGGCCTAGCTGAACTGTATTTAGGTTTATGAGTTTTTCTATGATTCATGTAGAGTCATATTAATTATATACCCATATAAATCCAGATATTTGCCATTGGTGACAATCAGTGTTCAATTATATGATTATAATATTTGTTCATGTCATATAATATTTGTTATTAATATTTGTCAAAAGCTGTTAAGGCACGTTAGGATGTTAAGGTATCCTTACCTGCTGCTTATGAATGTTCTATGAATGCGTTATAATGGCATTGTGAAGGTACAGTTGATGCAAAGCTTCGCCATTTATTAAAATGACTGGCGCTGGAGATCATTATTCCGCTTCCTGTTTCAATATGTTGTGGGGCAAAGGCAGGTACCTTTTGCTTAGAGTCTTTGTTTTATAAGTCCTCCAGAGTGCTGGGGACTTCCAGGAAAACAGGTGGCTTTCTAAACCCCGAGTCTGTCTTGTGCTGAACCTTTTTGTAGTCAGTCCCCCTTGACCTAGAACCCTCCACTTGAACATTGAACACCCTTAGGCATTTGTTTAGCATTTGAAGCGTTTGACACTTTTATTTCAACGATAACACACTGGTGACAAACTCTGCCATGTATATTTGTCATTGGGCAATGGATTTAGTAGCGCAGAGGGCCCCTACTGCATGAATCTGCTTGTTGGGCAAGTAGGGTAAGTAGGGTGGGCAGTTAGCCAGCGAAGGGGTGTGGTGGGAGTTGGGTCATGCTCCTCCCTGTGGTGTAGTGCTTAGCGACTACCAGGGCGAACGCAGCCAAATCTCTAGCCCTGCCAAGCCAGCTTGTTGCCCCTGAGGGATGCTGAATTGAGTTTTTCTGTTCTCCTAAAAAACCACGCACTTTGCGTGCTGCAGGGAACATCGGGAGTCCAGTGGCAGGGCTGATGCTTTCAACACTTTGCTAGATCAGGCCCCATCAACAGCAGGTAGCACCTTAGCAAACATTACCATGCGACCTGCGTTAACTTATCTGCTTAGAAACCTTTGCTCAAAGCTGCGGTAATGTCATCATGTCTCAAGCATCGGTTAAAACCTTAGTACCTTCGCAACAGGGCAGTTTGCAGTCAAGGCGGTTTTAACGAAAATGCTCAGGGATGTCACGTACATATTTTAAGAAGTCGCCTATCTCAGGGGCCAGAATCGTGCCATCAATAAATGCATTATAGTTAAGCAGCTGTGCTGATCTTGCTGGTCTCATTTCTTTGGGAACACTTACAATTACAGTTACAATGGGTTGTTTCATAAATGTAGGAACATAGTAGATGGCTGGATTTAGCCCCAACGTCTGACCTGAGAAATGAAGGGTCTGTTTGGGAAACAGTGGAAGGTAGCAGGTGTGTTAAAACTCAAATGCTCTACATTAGTCTGCGTTATAGTCTATATGTATCTATATTAAATGTTAATTTCTATGATGTTTAGTATATCAGTTTTGCAAGTGTTTTTTCTCCAGACCAAATTCAAATTTTGTATCTACCTGGACTTGGAAAATCAGTACAATGCTTTAGCCAGCTGATAATGATTACTACCAGGAACAATTGCATCATTGACACCCGTGCAAATTCGGCAGTCCAACATTAAATTGGTTTCTTAAATCATCACTATAGCAATATCAACTGGGGTTCTGTTTTCTAATTGCCTGTGATTCAGATGGGTTGAGCTGAAACAGCAGAGGAATTTTTGGGCAATTTGGGCTGTTCATGTAAATATAGTTATTGTTTATATGGGTTACTTAAGGCTAGAGTGTCTTGCTGAGTAATAATTGGTTGCAGTCTGCAATCTGCTTTGCCAAAAATTAATCAACACCTCCACCAGGATGCCAGAGGAAGGAAAAAAAAATCAGGGGTCCACCATGATTCTGTTCCCTTCGGTCAGTTTAAGACCAAAAGTTTTAAAATGCTCTCAAAGTGCCGGTCTTGGTTTCACAGCCTTGTCTGATCATTAAGTCACTGAAGTTGTTTTGCCTGAGCCGAAAATGTTTCAGATTTACTTAATCAAGTTTGTTTTTAAAGCACTTGTGTGTGGAGAACATGGTTCTGTTTATTCTGTGCTTTTATTTCCGCTTGCCTTGGGGGAGAAAGAAAATATTTTTTTGTTCATACGAACATATTTTTCAATTTTGCTTTTAACAGAAAGCCCGGTTTCTGCCACGCTTAAACTATCAATGTTTGCGCGGCTTTGTCAGCAGCGGGAGAAGGCAGGCACCAACATTTGGCGACTCACTGTTCTCCTTCTGCTGCCTTTCAGATGAATTCCTAAGTTCATTAGAATCCATCTTCTAATTTGGGTGCCACCCCAGTGCCACCTTAGAGGCAGAAAGCAGGTTATGAGGCATTTGCGGGACTGGTGACAGGACGTCGTCGCGAAAGCCTGCAGGAACGAGTATCCGAAGAACTCTAAAAAGCACTCCTGTTGTTTTTTCATTTGGGCCGGACTAGAGGGGGCACACGGCGTGAAATCGAGGCTGACCAGGGTGCGCTCACCACAATGCTCTGCCAGTCCAAAGGGTGGCTAAATTGTTGCCTGCTGTTAAAACACTAAGTGGCTGGAAATGTTTCAGGACAGAAGAGGAGTCCGTTTGCCTGCACAGCGCTGGTGTTCCACCAATGACTGTTAGCTATAAACGCAAATACAATGACACAGAGTGACCCCACCTTCCCCCCCCCAAGAAATTGTATGCCTGCCAATTTACAGGCATCCAGTTGTATTAAAAGTGATTGCAATGGTAACGAGCAGCAAAGCGAGTCTGTCACTTCTATTAAATATCCTTTTGTGTTAATAGGAACAGTAGATTGATGATATTGTTACAGGAATAGCTAAGTGTCCATATTTTATTAATGTAAAACAGGTGTCATAGATCAGTCTTAAACAGTGTGGAGTCCCACCAGTGTCTGTGGAAGTACTGCATTCTCTGTTGGCAGAACATGCTGTGTTTCCTGTTTATACAGGTTGTGATGTAGCTGTGCGTAATTTCTCTGTTTGGCTGACGCCCTCACGGGAGCTATAAGTGGCAGGAGCGCAAAGAGGCCCCACAGGGGCGCCGACTCTCCCACTGGGTGTGGCACAGCCTCTGGCTTCCCCTCGCTGCCTGCCCGTTCGTGCGTATTAGCCTGGTACACCTCCACCTGTTTGCAGGTAAACGGCTGCCATCCCAGCTCAGTAGTGCTGGGCACTGCATCCATCGAGGAGTCCACTGCCAACGGATTATGAGCCTTTTTTTTTACTGCAGGTTTTTACTTGCATGTGAGGGTGTGATGAGAAGTGCAGAGACAAATATGTGTTTGTGTGCATGTATTTTTAATAGTAGCATTGCTGTTATGCTAATATGTTCGTGGCGTGTAGCAAGGGCTTCTCTGGCCAGGACCAATGGCAGCGAAGAGATTACAAATGCTGGCGAGAGGCGTACTACCATCTTGGCAAGAGGAATGGTAACGAGCTAAAGCTAGTGAGAGGCTCGCTAAAAAAACAGAAATGCAAAAAAGCAAAATTAATGAGAACATTAGGTACAATGATGCTAGTACTCACAGCAAAGGAATGCTACGCTAACGCTAAGAGGGGACTGAGTGAGAGAGATGAGATTAAAGACTGAAAATGCTAGCAAAGCAATGGCACACAAGGCCACAGAAAGTGGCGTTTCCTGCACTGGGCAGTTCATAGCTCCACAAGTTCTGACAGGTCATTCTTCACATCTTCCCAAAGCCCCAGCCTGGGCCTGAGTCACCAGCCCTGCACTCTCCCAGCTCCAGCAGTGGGTTTATATGAGTCTTTTAGGAAACAGAGAAAATCCCCACATGACTCATCAGGGAGCTGAAGATCCAGGAATTTCCACCCCACTTCAATATTCCGGAAGTTGCACTGAAAAGTCAGACTAAAAAATAAAGAAATTTGAGAGTATTTGGACATATTAGATTATCATGTTATGAATGTTTTTCATGCAATTTAGCGATGCATCTTAAATACAATGACATTTGACGTTTAATGAAGAGAATACTCTTTTGTTGGTGAGTAACATTTCTAAAATATGTATATGCTGGCTGGTTCCTCCACACCCAAGACTAGCACAACTCCTGCTCACAGTCAGCAAATGGTCTTGGTCCAGTACTGGTTGACTCCCTTTTGGAGATTCAAGCCTTTCGTTTAAATTCAGTAAAGCAACATTCAACAGAAATGCAGGAAAATGGCAATTTAATTGTCGGCATGTAAAAGAAAATAATTTTATAGTACATTTTCAAGTTGAAACATTTTAACCACATTATTTAAATCACAGGCCGCCATAAAAGTAACTGGGAATACAGGAATCCATATAAGGTCTACTTTGTTCTACAGTCATGTGGTTCGCCAGGGCACCTGACCATGTGCTGGTGTGTTACTGTGATGCTGGCCAGCAGGGTCACATGGATGCATTGGTGGGGGTGCCCTGAGGGCGTCGAGGCTGGGGGCAGAGGGGGTGCTCCTCAGAGCATGGCTGAACAATGCAAGAGTAATAAGGATTTTTAGGGGCATTATGACTGGTTTCATGAAACACAGCTGCCCCTAAAAGTCCCTCATTTTTCTTGCTGCCTCTTGGGTCCTCGTCCCCTCCCCCCCAACCCGTTATTACACAGCGGCTTCATTCCCGGGACCGTTAGTGGGTCAGGGGGCAGTTGGGGGAATTGGAGTGGGGGGGTTCCCGGTTTCCAGGGACTAGAAGTCACCAGGTCGAGCTGTCAGCCGTCCAACAGCTGTGAGCTTTAAGTGGGGGGGGGAGAAAGGAAAAACGTTCTTTCCCTTCAAAAACCGGCACGCCGGGGTTTATAAATCGCGCATATAAAAAGGGCTCGTAGGGGGATTTGCACAGAAGTACGAAAAGGGTGAACGAGTTCAGCCCAGTCCAAGAGGCCAAGAGGCAGCTTGTTCTGAAGTTTGTAGCGTGTAAAGCAAACAGAACAAACTTACTCAACCTGCAGTCTTAAATGATGGTAATGTTTTCAGAGCGACAATTAATACCTTCTGTTGGGCACACATGCTGCTCAGAGTGGGGGGGTTGCCACCGAGCGCATTTTACTTTCACACCCTCCCACCAGGCCGCGGCCATCCCCAGCGTGTCCCCGCATCTGCCAGCTCTGTAAGGCCTGGCAGAAAAACGAGAGTCCAGGTCTGCTCCGTTAGAGGGATCAGAGGGGCAAATGCTGTTCATGAAAAGCGGTCCAGACCCCCTGAGAGACCCCTGGCAGGCGGTCACATGCACCTTAACGTCTCAAATTGAATCAGCTCTCTCAGTGAATCTCCCAGAATTCTTCAGTTCATAGTACTCATCCTGTGCTGCTCCTTAATGATCTAGTCTTCTACGATACACTTATCTTAGTTTTTATAATTATTATTGTTGTTATTATTATTATTATTATTAATAATAATAATAATTAATTACATTATTAATATTACAATATAGTTAGTAATATCATTTTTTTATTCGTTTTAAAATGTCATATATGTTGTTTTATTAATTTTCCTGCTAATCAAGCCTATATTTAAAAACCCTTTAAAGTATTTGGATTTGACTTTTTCCATTTCAGGTTTAAAAAAGTTTGAGGTGGCTGAAGAATTTTAGTGCAATTTTAGAAAAGTTCTTATAAGAAAATAATAGATTTTAACAATTGTAAATTATGCATCTTCTAAATAATCTAATTTAATTTGACATATATAAGAAATATCAAAACGTTTACCAGATAATTACAGCTGAAAGCATTTGTTTATTGTAGGGGCCTAACATTATAACGTGACTTAATTTTTTAAAAAGAGCGACCACAGTAACCACTAATTTAATATTTGGCATTTACACAATAATGTTCTTCCGTTTTCCTTCAAAAATACTGATGAATGAACAGTATTACGGAATCAAGTTTACTAAACGGATTTTTGTAATAAAGTATTGTAACACGTGGATAAATAATAAAATGCATGAATAATGTTTAGATAAGCTAAAATTGTTAGAATCTACAACTATATTAAATATTTATTTTAAAACGGGAAATTGTTAAAATTTATGAATTAACTATAATCATCAATGCCTTGTCACACGTTATAGTTTTCTTTTAAATTTTACAAATAAACAATGCCATCGATAATTACTAAAATAATTACCAATAAACTAAATGTTATTTGTAAAATCTGTTAAGCTATAGACTACATTCATGCTTTTAAGTCTATAATAAATCGTGTTCAGCATTATAAAATTTGCTGCTGTTAGATAACCGATTAAATCTGCTTTCGACTTTTTAAGCTTAACAATGAATTGTATTCTATGTATTTTAATCATTTTATAGATGACTATTAACTACATTACTTTTATTATTAAAACTTAATATTTGAAGCAAGGGTAAAACTTTTATTTTGACGACGCAAGGTGTAGAATGTATACCAGTCTGTTTGCAATTATTAATTGGCGCTAATCGTGAGGACATTTATTTAAAAAGTAGCGGAATCTGATTTTTTTTTTAAATGAAAAATATAACCGTTTCATTTAATACTGTGTGGCTCAATACAGGAATGTAAAAATTAAGTTAAGTGAGCGACAGACATAATAGGCCTATCTTTAACATTTAAAAACCGAGAATTCGCAAACATTGACATTGCGTCTACAACGTATTTATTAATGAATAGGAACACGACTGGTTTGAGCGCCTTGTTTCCTCCTCTGCTTCTGTAAGTTCCTACAAAAGAGCTAATTTTCCAGGTGTCTGAAATTACGTATAGCGATGCATTACCCCAAATTAACTACAATATAGAATTACGGTCTTTTATCATACCAGGCAGCCCATAAGACATTGACAGTTCAATACGCCGTCTTTGTATTTCTACCACACCTATTGGCCTCCCGACACATATCTGAAACGTCTGCTTTCAGAACATTAATTCGTAATTTATAAGTCACTTGCAGAACAATGGTTACTTGGAATGGTTTTAAATAGAAGATTTGGCTGGCATTATATGAGGCACTGGAGTATTTAACAGATTTTTACATTCTAGAACGAAAATACAAATTTATTAAAGAGAAAAGTATCGGACAGTGATTAGCAGCGTGTAACAGTGTTACTGTTTCTCGGAGGCACAAACTTGATCAATTCTCCTAAAGACTCGCCGTCGATGGTCACATGAGTCAAAAACTGGGACTTTGTAGGCCAGTTGAGAGAAGACACAGCACTCACCTTGCCCGCAAAGACCCAACCTCAGACACATTCCCAAAAGGCTCGTTATGAATGGCAGCCACCTCGCACAGCCTGCCTGAGTCAAATGAATGGATTTAAAGTCCGAATCAATAAAAGATGTTAAGGACTTAAACCGGATCTCGTCAGAAAGTCATCTTTAAAAGATATTTCAATTTATCAGTCCACAGAGGCCTTCCCCTTTATAGTTACCCTAAGAAAAAGATATTTACTAATACAAACTATTGGAGCTTCTGACCGAACGAAATACTGTATGTCGCGCATAATCTCTTATAGACTCTTTCACGTGTTTCGGGCGAAGAGAAAACTAAGTGATCGCCTAATTTACATTTCTTTCTTACGTGGATTATCACATAACGGCTTTTTTTCTTTTACAGGAACGACCACACGCTCCATTTTTTTTTTTACGTTCACACTGACGCCTCTCGCTGCAGTTTCTTCATGCGTTAGGCGGTCTGTGCAATAAAGAACAGCGCACGACGAGGATGAGACGGGTACCGAATGAACGCGAAGTTCACCGTATGTTGCGG
Source organism: Mormyrus iriodes (assembly GCA_011763525.2). Classification (NCBI taxonomy): domain Eukaryota; kingdom Metazoa; phylum Chordata; class Actinopteri; order Osteoglossiformes; family Mormyridae; genus Mormyrus; species Mormyrus iriodes. The sequence goes on along the minus strand of JAAGVU020000044.1, from coordinate 1,414,464 downwards.
CTCGGTCCAAGCTTCCGATCATTCGTGATCTCACGCAGACGTCGAGTTTGGCAATATGATCCTTTAAAGAAACTGCAACATGTTTAGAAAAAAAACAGCCTACTGTCCAGCGAGATGGAAAAAATGTTAATTCCATCATAGTTGCAAAATTACCTGTTTCTCTCTCAGACGTTTCCATAATCATGTAAAGTTTTCCGACCCCTTCATGCATCCGCATGTGTCAGTGACGTTATCCTTACAGATCCGCTTCGTGTCTGCGAACGTGCTTGTCATAGCTGACCAGTCAGACTGAGTTTAAGTCGTTGACTCTCTTACTGGCGCAAGCAAACTCTGCCCTCCCAAACACGGAATTCTAGGTAGGAAACTGATTACTTTGTCGGCGCCTCTCCAGACTTTTCCGTCTCTGTAACTAATTATTGAACAGATTACTGTTGCCACCAGTTGGAAAACAGAGGTGCTGCACCATTTTCTAATTTATTTCTACGCAATATAGTCCTACACGTGTTCTGCAAATGGTAAATGATTGTCTTTCGGTTAAACAATTGACAATTTAAAGGTTACTATAAGTCTTATAGTTCACTATTAGAACAGCGGATTAATATTATAATAAGAAAGGCGCTTATTAATATTCACCGGTAGCAAAGATCCAGTGAAATTGACTATACCTGAATATGTGTCAAGCGGTTAAAATGTATCTCATTGTTTGATCCTTACTGTTACATCAGGCTTCTTCCTCACATGTGTGAAGAGTGAATTATTTTGCATTTAAAGATTCGTTGTTAGAATACTAATTGGTAACTGGATACAGCCTGCTTTTAGTTTGAAGCGACTCCTTGTGGCGAAGTCGTAAACAATATATTATTCGCATAATATATAAAAAGTATGTATCTAACTTAATCCCTTTAATTAAACCGTAAATATTTCACTGATCACAACTATTACACGACACTGTTATAAATACAGTGAAACTAATCATATATGATTAGCTGCGAGATATTTCTCCATGAAATTTTATGGAAAAATATCAAGATACATTCTACGTAACCAAAATACATCCGACGCTGCATTGAATACTTCGCTGTAACATGTAATTGCCAGGTTTAAAAATGCGTGTTATATTGTTTTTCCGAATAAGGCACGGACGGGGTTCGAACCCGCGATCTTCGGTTTACGAGACCGACGCCTTACCACTTGGCCACCGCGCCTAACAACGAAGCCGCCGCTAGTTTTCATTAACTGACATGTCATAATAAACGTTTTTGTTGTAAGTCAAACTATTTTTGTTATATATGCTTGAATACATATAAAAGCCATTTTTATAGATGTAATATATTTTTTAATAAAATAACCAATCATATACTGACACCGTTGATCTTATTAGTTAACAGAATGTCTTCGTTTCCCTGTAGTAATGTGATAGGCACCCACAACAAGTATCTAGGGCAGTTAATAGCACGTGGCAGTCATTTGACACCGATTTTAAAAATAACTTGCGCATATGTAACACAAATGATATTTACTTCACATAGGCGTAATGCTTTGTGCATGCATATTAATTCCGGTTAATTCACTTAAACAGGATAATGGTTAATGCGAAATCATACGAGTACAGTTTGACATTACAACCAGGCGGGTGAAACCAGGGAAACCTCAGAATCAGGCTGACAAGCGCCGCGGTATCATAACTTAACCTCCTGCGGACAGTTTTCACTTGCGCGTGTTTAAGTGCAGGGCTAAGCATTTTATTCTGGCATCGTCCTCTTAAGACTCCCACGTGGGAGCGCGTGTATGATCCGCGAAATGCTGCCCACTATAATATACAAGCCAATCAGTGACTGGGTTTTCTGAAGCTCACCGGCACCTGCGCGTTGTACTTCTCATATCAGAAAAATAACATTTCCAGTTGACGCGGTAACTATTCCCTGTATCGAACTCAATCCAAGTAAACTGTAGGCTCCATTACGTTTATCCTTAAATTAAGGCAGAACGTTCAGGGAACTATGGATACTACAGGGCTAGAAAAGCCGTAATGTGACATCTGTGACAGCTATCCGCATAATCTGGAACAATCTCAATATATCATTGTAAAGCTATAATGCAGACAATTGCAAAAGTGCATGGCATTCAGTATTTTAATATAAAGCATACAGTCGAATCTATTGTTGACGCCTAGGTACCGATCTACTGGTCAGACCTGTTGATGAGCTCGCGCAAGTCTGTTTTATATACTCCAGGGTGGAACAATAAGTAACACTTTAAAGATGTGCCTGGGCCCGCTAATACTGCAATAAAATTCATAGTGACATTTGCATATTTCATGGATGTGTGCGACTGCTATCACACCGACGAGTAGGAGCTTGGTAAGTCTGTAGTAACCTGTTATTATATGCAATCAATATTCAAAATGTCACTGCACGACATTATTATTCTCATGCAGAATTGTGTGTAAGTGTGCTACTGTTGATTTTCAGTTTTTAACTCCATTATATAAATATTTCATATAATATGGCTAAGAAAATTCCCATTAAATTATTTTTTTGAATAAAAGAATACTTTTTGATGATATACTGTTCAGTTTTCTGTGAATTACACACATAAGTTTTCCCGCCACTTGTCCTGTACAGTGTGACAGAGCTTACCGTCAATTCAGAAAAGAGCATTTTTTTTGATGATTGTATAAAAATGGAAGGAATCGTGTTTTAGGCTTACTATGGAGCTATTAGTACTGTGCACTGGTCATTGATCAATTGAAATAGGTACAGTGACAGCATGACTTAAGATGGTGCAAGTGAGTACTCATCGGAGATGGAGTGTTGCATTCCCATATATTGATGTTTAACTTCTTTTGACCACACAGGCAAAAATGCCAGCATTCTCAGGTTCATTATTGACGATTAATCGCTGACATAAAAAAACAACGCAGAGTTTCCAAATCTAATTCATTATGGTCTGTCTGTATTGGACTTTGGAGCACTTGCTGTGTTGGATTATCGTGCAGCGTCGGTCACCAGAGGAATTAACCACCTTTGGCTTTGATTTCTGACTGAGTTAAAACAGGCATTGATTGACAGAGCCGTCTAATTACACCCATGGCTATTGTGGGCATCGCATGTGGTAATGAACAGGTCTGACCATTTGAAACATACTAAGCACTATGAAGGCCATGTTTAATAGGATGGAGAAGCTACATGATAACTGTACGCATGTAGGTCCCATGAAGAAATACATCCAAGGGCTGCTGGAGATGATTTTTCATTGGCTTCCTTCTTGATGGCCGTTGCCTACACTTTCTGGGATCATTAAAGAGCTGCTACTGCGTTGGTGAGGTGACGCTATATTCTTAAGGATAGATTGACCTAAAATTTTTCATTTATTACAACGCTTTATAACCCAAATAAACATTATTTGTGTGGATTAATGTGAATGAAAAAACGAGTATTAGGTGGCATTGATTTCATTCATGGCCGAGATTTGCTTCAGAATGGCTCAGTGTGGTCTGTGACCTACCGTACAAGTGTCCGAATGTTTTGTTGCACTTGGATTTTGTTGAGATTGAATGAGCACCGTCGTGCTTCAAAATGGAATGGCACAAGACACGTGGAGGAGAAATATCACGAAACATCGCTGACACAGTCAATGGCTTACGAAGCATGTTAAACTTACATGAATGAGAAGATACGTTTTCACAAGAGACGAAGTATGAGAATAAAATGAAAGCTATAACACAACAAAACAATTGCGATCTTGCAATAGTGGTTTCAAGCTTTCCAATGAAGCTTTGCCAGTGAACCAGTCTGTTCTGTCATCTACATACGTATATATGCCCATATTAAATTACTGATCTTTTTTATTTGTAAAATCATATTGCTGTGAATGCCACTGTGTAAGTGGTTACATGTTGCCTTTTTACGATGTAGGATCAAATAGTCAACTATGAAGTTCTGACAGCTCGCTTTGTTTAAATATTTTTTGACGACTGTCATTAGTTGGTTTCGCTTCCTTATACGATCTCCGATCTGATGTGCGGAAGCGGGTTCTGGAGCGGAACGTGTCGTCTGAGGGACTTTCGATCTCCAGCTCGATTCTTAATATAATATAAATCAGCGATTCCACGCGCAAATACTTCGTATGCGAATGTAGGATATATACATATTCATATCCTTAGAAGCTTGTAAAGGTGTATGGTGCACGCTTTGTAGTAATATATAACTGGAGGGGGTAGGCCTAAACCTATGTAAAGCTATAGGCATATATAAACATATTAATCCTCCAGAGAAAAAAGTCAATTCATATATATTAGTACTGTAATAGTTTTCCTTTATATTTATCAAAAAAAAAATCCTTTACACTGCACTGAATAAGCGGTCGAAAGACGGATAAATGGAAGTCTTTACATGTAAAAAGTGGTATTTTACATATTTGGCTATATAAAAGTATATAGGTAATATATAACATTTTTTTACAAAGCAGCTTAATAAAACAAATAGCTTAAAACAATTTCACATTAATCTTACGTTTTAAAGAGCCATAGTAAAACACATTGGACTGTTGTTTTATTTTGTTTTTTCATTTTGTCACAGGCTATAAAATGTAAAACGTTTATATTATCAAAACGTTCTTTTCACTTAACGAAAACATAATTGATAAAATAAACAGAATCCCCCCCCAGAAAAAAAACATATAAAGCGGTGGGATTTGAGTTTAGTGACTACATAACCCATGATGCATCTTGGCAACAGTACATTGCGATTTCCCGCAAAATAGTTTCAAAGAGGAAAGGAGCGCGAGCGGCAAATTTTGTTCTCTACCGAACATGGCGTTTACGGCTCTAATTGGATTGAAAGCGCAGAAGACCAATGCCGATGCTCAGCAGTTCAAACCAGCGACTGCTATTGGATAATTTTCTGTAGATGGGCGGGTGTTGTTGAACACATCAGGGTCGTCTGTAACTCGCTAGCGAGGAGAGTTAAACGGGAGTTTTGTCTGTATTCGGGGGAAACAGTGATTTCAATATATTTATTTTAATTTTGATAAATATCTAAATATTATATTTCTTTTAAATGTCAAGAAAAAAGTCTCAACGATTTAAATATTTTGAAGAATCCCTAAAAACAGTATCTGAATTTCATCATTTAAAACCGCATGTAATGATTCTTTCATGGCTTCTCCCGAGGCAGTAGCTACACAGCCATCAGTATAGCTACCTAGCTAGCTAGCTACGGGACTCGTGTAGCTAGTTAGTTCTTTTTTTGCTTCGAAACGGAGAATAGTTGCGTTTCCTTTTCATACATTTTCTTCTAATATAAACCAGCGTGAAAGTCAGTCGTATCTTAAGCCCGTTTAGCTATAGCCAGCCGGCTCTGTTTTATATGCTCATCTAATAGTCGGATGGTCTTTTACGGCTAGCTGTTTAGCTATCGAGTTGTCTGGTTAATGTTTTGGGGACTAAGAAACGCGGTTAGGTAGATATCCGTGTCCTTTGCTTTGGAAAAGGACGTGTTCGTTGCTTTTCATTTTGATATACGGTCGCAGTCTATTGTGGTTCGTCGCATGGCTCCTCAGAAACACGGTTCGGGTTCGGGTTCGGGTACCGGTGTGGGTTGTGGTGCTAGTGGAAAAGCCAACGGCGGCGTGTACTCGTCCTCCGCTGTTGTGATGTCCGCAGTAAAGAAGCCCAAGATGGAACTGATTCAAGCCGACCACGAGCTCTTCTTACAGGCCTTTGAAAGTGAGTTGGCCTTTATATATTTTTTTTTTCCTTTTATTTGTGTAACATGTGCCATGTATCCTACACGTTTATGAACTTTTGGTAGCAGGTTGCTAGCTGGGTAAGGAGGGCATAACTAATAAATAGCTAAAACAATGTAACTGTATTGTTTCACCTGATGATTAATTGAAATAATCCAAATTATATCAGGCTGTGTCTGTCAGTGTATTTTTAGCGTGGCGTACTAAAAGCCTTGGTATTGCGTCTAGAGAAATTGTTCAAATGGCTTGAGAATGGAGACAGTTCGCTTGCTACCATTCGGAGTCGTGCTGTCAGTTTTAATGTTCGTGTAAAGCATGTAATTAATTAAAAAACAAAAGTCCATTGGTCATTTTATGTGGGAAAACCCGCATTTTAGGTTTTTGCTCGATGAGCTGACTAGGGAAGTCGGGTAAATTGTATCATTCACAATTGTATAATTTTATTATGAGAGTCATTTGGTTTTACTGTGCTATTTGTAACAGTTAAATGATTTTGATTATTTTGAGTTGCTGTAATTTCTACGGATCGAATGTCAGACGTCAGTCATTTAATGACGCAGATCGCCGAACGTGTGGACTGAACCTGTTGCCGGTTTTAATTTTTTTTTTTTCTGGAAACCCCGATGTCTGTTGGCATATTTTTAATGAACGGATTTAAATACTTTTAAAAAAGACGTTTTGCTATGTATCGCACTAATTTCTGTTTTTGATATTTTTTTGTGATGAACAATATGTCTTTTGAAAAGCAATTCGCAAAACGCGACGGACCAGTAACTACAGACATTACTGCTTGACAATTTTGTGTTTCGAACAGAATGAGATCTTTCTTAATTGCAGTGTTGTGACCATTAACTTTACTTTTCGCAGAACCAACGCAAATCTACAGATTTCTTCGAACCAGAAATCTTATTGCGGTAAGCAGAGATATTAAAAAAGACGTATTTGGACTTTGTCAATGTATTTTCCATGATTTTTGGTTGCATTTTCGTTAACCATTTCAATCAACTTTCCCCTCTAGCCTATATTTTTGCACAGAACTCTTACATATATGTCCCACCGAAACTCTAGAACAAACGCCAAAAGGTAAAAAGAAATTGCTGATTTTTGGTTTTCAACTGTTTTGCCAAATGAATGGGAATGGATTTTTGATAGCTAGTTCTACTACATATAATATAACTGAAAGTAGTGTATTGGTATTTTGCTAAGAAAATGTGTAATTGTAACTGAACTGTTTACAGCACCTTTCCATTTACACAGAACAATAAAAATCTGTCTTAATGGGAAGAAATGGACCGTCTTTGCAAAAGGCAGCCGATCTGTCAGATTCAAAGTGAGGGATTATGTGTCTACGGATAAATAGCTCTTATGCATTGGCTTTCTGAATGAGCTTTTGGACATTCGCTACAACTGTGCGGTAATCTGTAATCAGTTGTATAAATCAAATGACTCATTGAGAAAATACTTTGACTGTTAGCCGTGTTGCTAAAAACTCATAGGTGGAGAGACGGGGCAAAGTGGCCAGAGTGGGTTTAATGTGTGGCGTTAGGGCAGCTTTGAGAAGCCGAAAATATTCTTGCTGCAGGTGTAAGACAGGGAAATTTCCTAAAAACTGCCTTTTCTGGGGAGAAAGCCCACAGTCTTCATGTATCCATAGATTTCCTGGGGAGGGAGCCTTAAACTGGCCATACTGGTGAAAGTGTCCAGCTTAATAAATAGCCTCCCCCACATATACACACACTCCTTGGTTACTATAGTTGTTTCTATGCATTTAGGAAGTCTTTCAAAGTGGATGACATGCTGTTCAAGGTGGAGAAGATGAGAGGAGAGCAGGAGTCACACAGGTGGGAGCCAGCATCCTCGGCCCCTTCATCTTTGCTGTCTCACTGGCCCTCTATTAATACTTCTGTGTTAAATCCCCCACAGCTTTGCATCCCACCTGCAACTTACCTTCACTGGATTCTTCCATAAAGTTGGTACGTTTCAGTGCGTTAAGTGACTGGCGGAGGCCGTGAATGCAGATATACGGTGGAAGTCTTTTGCTTTGTATTGGGCTGTAAGACTTTCCCCTTTGACTCCTGCAGAAAAGCCATCACAGAACTCGGAGAATGAGCAGAACTCTGTCTCTTTGGAGGTGCTTCTGGTCAAAGTCTGCCACAAAAAGCGGAAGGTGAGGTTTATTGTCCAATGTTATTCAAGGGGTGATTCACCCCAAACTAAAAAAATGCTATGTTTTAGAGGGGCTTTAGTGCTATTTATCAATCTAGGTTGATCTGCTAGGAGATGTCTAGTTTTGGAGATATCAGCTGTAGAAATATCAGGCTTCTCTCGAATATAATGGGACTGAATGTCATTCCTTCTTTGATGGTTAAAGCGCTGAAAAATTCAACAGCAGCGTCCCTTACCAAAAATCAAGACCCGGTTACTCAAGATAATCCATAGGCTTTGTAGCGAGCAGTTTAATGTAAGAACCATCTTCTTCTACCAAACCCCACACACCGATCGCATCACTGCGCAGAAGATACAAGCACGAGCTACCCGGTGATATCTTCTCTGTAGTGATACGATCGGTCTCTCGGGTTCGGTATAAGGAAATAGGGGTGAATTGCCCTTTTAAAATCAAAGTTTAATTAAGCTTCTCAGCTGTAATTTTGTTTACGTGTGCCTCAAGTGTTGGCTTTGCTGCAGATTTAGCTGATAATGGCCCTCTGTAATTTTAAAGGATATTTATCTTTGTTGGGCATGTTTTACTGACCTTCCTTCTGTGGTTTCTGTTCCATGGACTTGCCCCGTATACAGGACTTGCTCACATGTTGCTGCTGTTGCTCATCTGTATGGAAATTATTTGTTTCCAGGATGTAAGTTGCCCAGTCAAGCAAGTGCCTACAGGTAAAAAGCAGGTGCCTTTGAATCCTGACACCAGCCAAACAAAGCTGGGCAACTTCCCCTCGCTGGTGGTCTCCAGCAACGAGTTTGAGCCCAGCAACAGTCACATGGTCAAGTCCTACTCGCTGCTGTTCCGGGTGTCTCGGCCCGGAAGGGGAGAACTGAATGGCCTCGCCAATGGCGAGATGGAGAATATTGGTAAGATTTAAGCCCAACTCCCAACAGCTTTATGATTTACTGATGGCAAGTTGAACTTCTTACGTTTGTCTGTGAGTTACTTTTGTGCCTAATTATATTGTTCTCGGTACTGTGGGAAAATACTCCATTCTCACTAATTATTTCCAGATGTCAACGAAGAGCTTCCATGTAGGAAGAAGAGAAGCTCCTCCCACAGAGTAGATGGGGAAACCACTTATGTTGCTCAGATGACAGTCTTTGACAAGAACAGGTGACCATCGTGCCTTTGTTCAGCAATTGCCTATCACTGTAAACCATGAGTGTTAAATTGTGATCGACACTGAATGTTTTTGAGAGTTGCGTCGATTGATTTCGTGGCACGTCCTGTACCGTTTCAGTCGTAATGTCCATTTGCACGCTGAGTTCCTGGTGTGAATTTTTGTTCGTAGACGTCTGCAGCTACTGGACGGGGAGTATGAGGTGTCCATGCAGGAGATGGAGGACTGTCCCGTCAGCAAGAAGAGGGCAACGTGGGAGACCATTCAAGATGGGAAGGTGCGTGCGCCAGTGAGCCTTAAAAACTGTCACGTGATGTTTGTGTCAAGGAGTCAAACATTGATTGTCTGTGGTTCTGATTGTTGTTATCAGATAATCTGAGAGAGAAATCTGTGTGTGTGTGTGTGTGTGTGTGTGTGTGTGTGTGTGTGTGTGTGTAGTGGCTGCCTCCGTTTGAGACCTTCTCTCAGGGACCTACGCTGCAGTTCACCTTGCGCTGGACGGACGACATCAGCGACCGTTCCACTGCACCTGTGGCCAAGCCGCTGGCCACACGCAACTCGGAAACGGCGCTTCCGGAGAGCCGGCCGGGCCCGCTCAGGCCTGCCCAGGCAGTAGGTGAGGGGAAGAGAGGGAGGTTCCCGAACACGCCCTCTGTTGGGGAAAGAGGCACTCGTGCGTAGTGCCTTGGCCCAGCGGCGAACCCGTTACAGGTCAGCTGCGGGTTGCCGTGTCCATGTGCACGCATGCGGTGCGTGTGCGTCAGATCCGCCTGTGCTCTGGGCTCGTGTGGGTGAGCATCAGCGTGAGCAGCTGGCCTGTGAGCTCTGATGTAATGACCTTTACTGGCCACGTAACAGCTTGCGTGAGTAAGAGGCTCCCCACTCTGCTCTTCATGGAGTGTTAGTGGCCTGCAGACATCGAGAGGAGAACATGGTCTGCTGAAGTACAGAAAACAAAATGCACCCCTCAATCACAGGAGGATTTAGAATGCTGTGATGTATCTTTTTTTTCTTAGAGAGAATCTATTGTCAGATTTCCTAATAGAAAATGTAAAGATGTGGTTGATGATTCCACACTACTGTACACAAATAAATGCCACGTCAATGCTGTGCATACAGCAGTGTTCCATTAAATACAGTGTCCTCCAGTCAGAACAGCTTGTATCTTCCCTACACATTTATACAGCTGCCTGTCTCCTCACTCACTCAGGGGTGCTAAGCAGAGTTCCTCCTGAGATCTAATCTTGGCAGCAACTTGGCATCTGAAGCCTTTCTTTGACTTGAGCCGTAATTTCTTGAACTTGAGCCAGTAGACTGTATCCTTAAGGTGTCCCAATGGCGTGAAGCTGCCGTGAAAGGCGTCCGCTGCCCAGTGATCCTGAGATCTTGTCAGGCGGGTGCTGGGGTTTACTGATTTTTCGATCTGTTTTCTTACAGCTGTTAAAGAATCTGTTAGCACAGATGTCCAGACAAAAAAAGAGCAGATTATACTTGAACCTCGACAGAAGCTTCGCATATTTTATCAGGTGAGGAGCTCAGCTCTGACATTTGATGACCACGATGCTTGAGTTTTAATCTTGTGTAACTGGCAGAGTTTGCATCGTTACACGAATTTTTTTATGTCATGATGTTGTGCCGAAATATTAGTTTTCAGTTATGACTTTCCACTCTGTGGTTTTCTGCATGGTGATGACATCTTGTGTTGGTGGTACAATAGACTCCTACGTAAGTCTTTCTCATTTGTGCCTTATGTTGTTTTTAATGTCCCTGTTTAGTTCTTGTACAACAACAACACCAGGCAGCAGACTGAGGCCCGGGACGACCTGCACTGCCCTTGGTGCACGCTGAACTGTCGCAAACTCTACAGCCTCCTCAAGCACCTCAAACTCTCTCACAGCCGCTTCATCTTCAACTACGTGGTGAGCGAGACTCTTTGGGGCTTCAGTCTGGGGGTGCTGGGTGAGGGTTGTGCCTGGCTCATGGGGGTGCGTCCAATTGGGATGTGTGTGGGAGGGTGATTTAAGGCAATAGGAACCAGACCTTATTGAGGTGAGGCGCTTTGAGAGTTCAGATGCCAGGAGGCGTGGCTACGATGTCTTGCTGTAGTGAATATTCCAGAATCTTGTCCTTTTTGCCTAAAAGTGTTGCAAAGCAGTGTCATTTATTTTGCCGGGAGGGCTCATCATCTGTGCATTTAAATGTATATATGTTTATCTGGAGCAGGATTTGAACTACTACCAGGCAGGGGGACCCATAAGGGGAGAGAGCGGGGAAAACTATCAGGGGCCCCAACACTAGTGACTAGGGAAGTAGAACAATGGACCTGCTGGCGCCCCCCGTTTTGACAGCCAATGGGTTGGCTAGCACTTAGAAACGGTATCAGAATCGATATGGGTGATACTAACCTTGGTATCTGTTCGAATCAGATTGAAGAGAAGATCACGGGTATCACCCATCCCTACCGTGTGTCCCCAATCTGTGTTTGACCACTTCGAACTTGGCTCCTTGGGGGTAGAGTTTGGAAGGTCGCTGTCTGATCCCAATTCAAGTGTCACTGATGCCCCCCCAGCCTCACCCCAAAGGAGCCCGGATAGACGTGTCCATAAACGAATGCTACGACGGCTCCTATGTGGGCAACCCTCAGGACATCCACAGCCAGCCAGGCTTCGCCTTCAGCCGCAATGGACCTGTCAAGCGGACGCCGGTGACGCATGTGCTGGTGTGCAGGTGAGTCCCTGCTCTGCCCCCTTGTGGTGACTGTGGGGTTCAACGTTGGCGACGCGCGCGAGGGAGCTGGCAGCTGTGTCCTTGAAGGGGCAGTCCACCACAAAACTGGAAAAAGATGTGTTTTAGAGGGACGTTAGTGTCACTGCGCAGAAGATACACGCACCCAAGCGATATCTTCTCTGTACTTATATGATTGGTTTGTGGAGGTTGGTAGGAGAAAATGGTTCCTACATTCAGCTGCTGACTACAAAGTTCGTGGATTGTCTTCAGTAACCAGGTCATGATTTCTGGTATGAGACATTATTGTTAAATTTTTCAAATGTATTTTTTTGGTGCATTAATCACCATGGAAAGAATGTCATTCAGTCATATTGTATTTGAGAGAATTTGTTTCTGGTGCTCATATCTCTAGGCAGCTCCCAGCAGAGCTACCTAGGTGGATAGATAGGTTTTAGAGGGACTTCAGTGCTATCTCTCTTCAATTTTGGGGTGGACTGCCCCTTTAAACAGAGATTTGACTTGAGTTGACTACATTTCTGCATGAGTGACTGGTGGAAAATGGTTTATTTGTCTAGGTAAATGCCCCTGGAAAGTGAGTATAAACACTAGGAGTCTAATTTGTCGGGTCCCGTCTCCCCCCTCAAGGCCAAAGCGCACTAAGCCCAGCCTGTCCGAGTTCCTGGAGTCAGACGACGGAGACCTGGAGCAGCAGCGCACCTACATCAGTGGCCACAACCGGCTCTACTTCCACAGTGACAGCTGCATGCCGCTGCGGCCCCAGGAAATGGAGGTGGACAGCGAGGACGAGCGGGACCCCGAGTGGCTACGCGAGAAGACCATCACGGTGAGCCCCAGATCCCTGCGCCCCCTGCTGGTGCTGCAGTAGCCCTGCACGGCCCTGGTGGGGGGCTGGATTGGCCCACATTCCCATCTGCGTGGAGCCCCGTGGCTCTGACTTGTTCAGTTTCTCCTCCTCCTGATTCTGCCATTTCATGAGGATGACTGCGGCGATGATCTCAGCCCACATCATCTGTCAGCCGCGTCATTCTCGTGTTAGCTACCCAGAGAGCATACGCTCTACTGCTGCCTCAAAGAAGTTTCTCAGGATGGTTTAGCGGCTCCCCTGAAGTAAGGTTGTCGTATCCTCGCCCACAGCAAATAGACGAGTTTACAGACGTCAACGAGGGTGAGAAGGAGGTGATGAAGCTCTGGAATTTACACGTGATGAAGCATGGGTATGTCACTAACTTGCTGCTTATATTTAGAAAACAATTTCATGTTCCAAAATGGTGTCCTCAGAAGGGTTTAACAGCACTCAGTATTTTTGAATTGGCTGCCTGGATGTTTTTTTGATAGTTATAATGGGTTGTCCTGTACAGAATGTGTCACATGACCTGCAGCTGATGGTGGTGTGTTTCGCGTCTCCCTGTAGTTTCATAGCCGACAATCAAATGAACCAGGCCTGTCTGCTCTTTGTGGAGAAATGCGGCTCCTACATCGTAGAGAAGAACCTTTGTCGCAACTTCCTCCTGCACCTGGTCAGCATGCACGACTTCAACCTGATCAGCGTGGTGACCATAGACAAGGCCATGGTGCAGCTGCAGGAGATGCAGCGACAGTGTGGCTTAGGGACCAGGGGTCCTGAGGAGGGGGACGAGCCACCGGACCCCATGGAGGAGGAGGCCACCACGCTGCCCGCGGAGAACGGCAGCCGCTCGCCCGGTGCGGATGACCCAAAACACGCCAAGCGGCAGAAACTCTAAGCGGCCTCACCCGCCTATTATGGCCGACGGCGGGCGAGGGGGAGGGACTGGCCGGGAGTCAGCGGAAGTCTTAAAGGCGGAAAGGTGCAGCCTACATTCCGAGCAGGCACTCAGATGGACGCAAGTGGGACGAGTCTGAATGACTGGGAGTCTGACCAGGATGGTGGTTTGGGTGCTCATACACTAACCAACCAACCCTCCAACACATCACCCTGTTTTTTTTTTTTTTGGTCCTGCCTCTCAAGTGTTGCTACGGCAACAGAGGAGTCATTACTGCACATTGAGCTTGAGCATTGGGGGGGGCGGTTTCCAGCTCAAAGTATCTGACCTCATGTTAACCATGACAGTCCATTCATAATATTTTAGCACTTGTCCTGTTTTATATATATATACCTTTTTTTGGGGAAGACTTTTAATATATTTTGAACCGAAACAAATTCAGACGTTTGACTCGGTAGTCCGATGCATTCTGGAAACATGAAAAGGAGAATTTTTTTTTTTTTTTCTCTCTTCACTTTGGTGCCGTTCCAGAACAGCCCTTTATGAGGGCCGCCGACAGGCCTACCCGAGTTCCTACTTCTCAGCAATGTCGGATCAGTAATGCCCAGCTGAGCACAGCAGTGCCTCAGTAACCGCTCCTTTCTGCCCTCTAGAGGACTAGCTGTGTGATACAGGACTGGGCATGTTACTGAATTATATGCAAGGATGGTGGTCTATCCACTGTGATTTACAGGGTATATATATACTGCATACACTAAACAGGAAACAGAACCTCTGTCGGTGTTCCGCTGCATTCAGGAACATGTATTACTCATGCAAATGTTTACAATTTATTTTCTTTGTTTTTGTCCCATGGAAATGTTTTTTTGTGTATTTACTACTATTGCTGAGACATGGGCAACACTTGGCCTGTAAAGTGTCAAGCACTGAGTCCCACTGACCCCCTGGGTCTCTTCGGTCCATCACATCGTCACCATTCAGCAAAGGTCCGACCTGCTGTCCTTTTCTGTCCTGCGTTTGAAGGGGAAGAACTCAAAGCTGCTCCCTGTTTTGGAAGTCCTTCAGATTAACCCGCTGAACTCTTTATTTGGACTTGTATAGTACCTATGGTGTGTGTATTGTGGAATTGTGGAATTCCTACTCACCACGGAAATGAAATTGTCAGGAGGAAGACTTTTTTTTTAAATTTTTTATTTTATTTTTTTTAAGGCAATGATAGCCGCAATTGCCAGAATCATGCATTTATGAAGTATGTTTAAAAAAAGGCATATTTGTTTTCAGACCAAAGGGGGATATTTCCCATTTTTATCTGATTTTTCTGGTTCGTTTTGATTTGCATCACAAATGGATAAAATTACAGAACTTGCTTTTTTTTTTTTTTCGTCCACGACTCGCTTTAATTTGCTGTAGCTGTGCACATATATAAGACTATGGTAGATCGGTTTGGGGAAAAATAGTGAATATGAAATTTGCTGAACTTGCTCCTGATTTTTTTTTTTAATTTTTATTTTTTGTTAAGCAAGCTGATTGTGCTTCCTGCTTTGGAAAAGACTATTTGCACACAATGTGATAGCTCACAGAACGAAGAGGGCGGAAGTCCAACATTCATGAACCAACGTTGTACAACCAGCTTATTAAAACTTGTGAATTTTGTGATAAGAGTCATAGAAAATGTTTTTCTATTTAAAATAAAATATTTTTTTTTTCGTTTTTTACAGACCTAAGCTGTTGGCGTTTTTTTTTTCTGTGAGGATAGCAATAATGGAAAATGCTTAGCCAGGGACACAAGTTGCTTCTATATTTAACACTTAAATATGCGCTTAGTATTTTGTCAAAACTCAGTTTTGGCTAGCTGGAGGCGAGAATAGTGCTGGGGAGTATGTCACCGTCATTAATCAGGTACCAGTGGCATCTAGCGGCCATATAGGTGAAGTACAGGTAAGCGCCAGTGGGTTTTTGATGCATTTGAATGAGCGGAATCCTATCGTGATGCATCAGGAAGAGCTGCGGTGTCTGCCATCGCTCAAACCGCGCATTTTTGCATGGGGCCGCCCGTCTCTTTGCCGCAAATAGTCACTATGTTAAAATACTAGACACGTTTCTTATTTAGGGGCTTCAGAAGTGACGTGCTGTTAACCAGCTACGTAGCTGCGATCTTCCGACTCTGTCCATGAAGCATCTTCTGAGTTGGAGCCGGGGGCCGCCAAGTGACCAATCCGAGTTTCTTATTTAAACGCTTACATAAATCAAGAGGCAAGTTTGACCGAAAAAGCAGCACAGAAAGTGTGCATTAATTGTTTGCAGCAAATTATCAAGGCATTAGTAATTTATTTTAAAAGCAAGTCCTCACGAGCCATGTGATTTGCAAGTCTTCCGTATCCCTCTCCAGTATCACTGAGGCTCACAGGTGAACATTTTGAAAAACATGCACACAGTTTAGATCTGTAATTCTTGTCCATAAAAGCACAGATAAGTGCAGTTTTATTCATTACTATTTATTATTAGCGTACAGTTCGTTGTTTTGGAAACAGATATCCTCCAAATAATTTGTGGAATGAGATTTTTCTAGTCTTAAGGCAATTGTTACTTGTATAACATTTCACCAAATAAATTGGATTATGTGTAGGCCCTGCAGCACGTTTTCCTCCCCTGTCCAAAATACTTTTTATGTTGTGCACATCTTGCAGTTAAGGCAACAAGCTGTGAATAACGTAATTAGGCAGACTACGTGACTATGCTTTGCAGGCTGCTCACAATGATGGTAGAGCTACTATATATGATGTGTGGGTGTGGGGTGCGGTTAGATTTGTTACCTTATTTTAAGCGAGGGCACCTGCGGTGAAATTTGGCCACGGCGACGCTACAGTTATGTGTTGTAATCGTTTCGTCCTCTAGAAGCTACTGACAAATGCAATCTAATGTAGAAGAAAATGCATGAGTTTGCGGGATGCGGTTTCATTCAATAGCTCTGTAGCATTTGCGCAAAAATCGTGGGACATGGGGAACAATAATGCACCTTGTCTAAAAACCCTCAGTCATCAGCACCGGTGAATTCAGGTTAGTGCGACTAACCGGTAATCTTTGGCGGGATAGACGATTTTAGACGTGTCCTCTGAATTGAAACAAAAAATCAGCCGTTTTACTTGTTTGAAAAGGAGAAGATTTTCAATAAGTGCTGTTTCATGTCGGTCTGGATTTCTTTTTTGACTGCGAGCGCCGGTGCCCGAAGCCTGCTCCAGTTTGCTGTTAACTTCTCGCTTCCCCCTCTTGCCAAATCGCTTGACGAACCGAAACGTTCATTTTAACACCCCTGCGCCTCGAAGTCCTAGCAGGGCAGCCATCGCACGCCCAGTTTGTCAGGGTCACTGGGAGAAGGAAGAAACCAGCGACAGGAACTGATCGCATTTTTAGCATGTCGATAAAACAGGTGCTGGTCGGATCTTTTTGAACACGTCGGAACTGTAATAAAAATTTGTTAACGTGAAGTATGTCAATTCAAGACCGAAACAAGAAAGTCCTTATGGATTTGGTCCGGCAGCCCGGTAACAACACATGTGCCGATTGCGGAGCCGCAGGTGAGTACCGTACTGACGACGTTATGGGGGCGCAGGGAAGCTGACCACCCAAAGAATGGCAATCTATTTTTAATAAATGATGTGGTTGTTGGCTTTTTTTTTAAATAGATTATCAGAAACAAGTGTGTTTACACCATCTGTGTTACCGTTATCACTGCTGCGATTTTAAATATTGATGTTCAGAAGGTGTGTTTAGGTAATACAGGACAAGATAAAAATGACAAAGGTGGGTCGGTCATTTTTTTTATTTTTTTTTAAATCTTATGCATCAGAAATGTCGGCTACAACATTTGGCATAAAACACTATGTGTTTCTCATTAGTTTAATTGATTTTGTATTTATTTCTGTTTATTGATTCACTTTTCAAAATTTAAGCGGATATTTTCACTGGGAACAGAAGTCTGTGTTTTCAGAATATGATTGGCTAGAGATCAGCTCACGATAGCAGCCATGGCTAGAGTTATTGGGTATTACGGCCATACCGGGGTATTCTGCTAATTAGCTGTTCCTAAAAAAGACGCTAAAACAAATTTTAGGCGTTGTACCCATTAAGTTATTTTTCTGTTCACAAAAGATCCCGATTGGGCATCTTGTAGTCTGGGTGTCTTTGTGTGTCTGGACTGTTCTGGCTTCCACCGAAGTCTGGCCACCACGAACCGCGTCAAGTCCTTACGGCTGGATTTCTGGGACGATGAGATGGTGAAGGTACGTAGTGCTGCGTGGGTGCCGCTCTTTGGACGCACCTTCCACCCGCTGCGTGTGGTTTGTGGGATCCTGAATGCAGGTTTAAACCCGACAACAGCTTTCCAAAGTGTTTTCGACAAGCAAGTTGTTTTGTCCCACTCTCCAGTTTAATGCCATTTCTTTTTGTGCCTGTGTTTTATTTTTAACATCCTCTGTTCCGTGAGCCCTGGTGAACGTTCATCTCACCCTAGAATTCATTTCCTGCAAGCCCTTCAATAAGCACAGATGCAAATTCGCAGGGTGATCATGTTGGAGACACTTCTGACATTTTGACAGAAGAACGCATTACAGATGTCTTGTATTAATAAATTGCTTACAAGCCTGTGGTTCACATAATGTGCAAAAGTAAACAAATGCCCTGAGCCGAGGGCTCCCAGGCGAGACGCGTGTTGGTGGGATGCTCATATCCAATGAAGGCATTAAATGGCACTGGTGTTGATTTGTACGTGTCTGTAGTTCATGAAGGCCAATGGAAACGAGGCGGCCAAGATATTCTACGAGAGAGACATCCCACCCTTCTACTACCGTCCTCAGCAAAAAGACAGTGCGTAGGTACCGCCCAAGAGCACATTTTCAAACGGGTCATTTTTGAAAATCTCTGCAGTCACAGAGTACTCAGCTGGTTGGTTGTGAAAATCCAGACCAAGATTTTGTTTCTTTCTGGACCTGAACTATCCACCTCTTTTATTCACTTATGTACTAGCTGTGACTTTATTTGTGACAAAATATAATAGATATGTGACTTGAGTCAACATATTAAGGCTTATTGTATAAAAGCAAAAGGTTCTGCTTATCACCAGAGATTACTTTATATACACTCACTGAGCACTTTACTGGTCAGACTGGTTTGAGTTGACAGAAAGGCTACATTAACTCTGTACAACTGTGGTGAGAAGCACCTTTGAATTCCCAAGATGTTACACCTTGAGGTAGATAGTCTTCTGCTGTTGTAGCCAAAGTTGGGTTCCACTCCTGTCAGCCAGACACAGAAAGCTGAGGCTGTAGTGGGCACAGACTCACCAACACTGGACAGCTGGAGACTGGAAAACCGCAGCCTGGGCTGATGAATCTCGATTTCTGCTGAGGCACACAGATGGTTAGAATTTGGCGTCAACAGCACGAATCCATGGACCCAACCTGCCTTGTCAACAGTCCAGGCTGGAGGTGGTGCTGTAACGATGTGGAAAATGTCGTCTTGGCGCACACCAGGTCCATTAGTACCAATCGACCATCGCTGGAACGCCACAGCCGCTCTGAATATTGTTGCTGACTGTTTGTGGTCATGAAGGGATGTAATGTTCCCATCTTCTAATGGCTACTTCCAGCATGATGATGTCACAAAGCAAACATTGTCCCAAACTGAACATGGACATGACAATGAATTTGGTGTTCTTCAATGTAGGGCTGGGTGACAAAAAGATAACCATAATTTATTGCGATAAAATTTCCCTCAATATTGATATGACAGATGCTCAATGAAAGTCTGATACAAGGTAAGACCGGCGACAAATTTTGCATCACAGAAAAATGACATCACTTCCTCTGTGGCTGCTTATCAGGACCAGCAATGGAGAACGATCATAGGCGCAGCCATAAAAACATGGACTGGGGCTTTACTGAACAAATAAGAGAATGCAGCATGGCAGGCAAGAAGGTGAAACACAACACAGTCAAAACAACAGGGCAACTCACCATGAGAGCAATTAAGTCCAAAGCAACCTGTCCAATAAGGGTAATGCAGCGAGATTCAAAACTAGAGTCCACAGTAAAGTCCAGTCAACGAGAAATCCACACGCTAATTATCCACAGAGGAATAATGTCAACGGAGGCAATTTGTTGGTATGGACTAAAACAACCTGGCCTGCTGCCAATCACCGTGTTTTTGGGAATGGGCAACCTATGCACAAACGCACAGCAATATTTATTGAGTTAGTGGGGCACCCTACATACTACTGGTCTTGTAATACACATGAGTCATGGGAGAGAAAAGCTCTTCCGCAGAGGAAACTTCAGTGTCGGTGAAGAAAGTACAGTGGGCGCCGGATAACAAGGATAATTAGGAATCCATGGGCCCCGCTGCAGGTGGCTGCCCTTCACTGCCAAGCTCACTCTCACCTATATGTGTGCCTGTGTGTCATGGAGAAGAAGATGTGGCACACGAAAAGAGACTTTCCCCAAGGGGATCAATAAAGTGTCATTATCAAAATAATAATATCGCTATACTTCAGTGACCTTCCCAGTCACTGGATCTGAATCCGATAGAACACCTTTGGGATGTGGTAGAACGGGAGATTCATAGCAGGGATCTCTGGCAAACTTGCCGAAATTGCATGAATCCGTCATGTCAGCATGGAGCAGAATCTCAAAGGAAGGCTTCCAGCGTCTTGTGGAATCCATGCCACGGAGAATCGAGGCCGTTTTGAGAGCAAAGGGGGTACCTAACCTGTATTAGTGTAGTGTGTCTAATAAAGTGCTCAGTGAGGGTACATATACTGACTGATTTAGTTGGAGAAGTTGAAATACGATTATCCAGCGTTTTTGAAAATTCAGAGGAAGGAAACATGACAGCGTTATTCTATATTTATCTTTCGTGTAGCTTGACAGAAATTGTCATTACTAAGCAAAGAACGGACACATGGCAGTTGATCGATAGACATTGATAGAGCAGATGGTGAGAAGCTGAGCTGTGCCACTCGGTGCAGTTCTCATCTCGGCTCAGAGCAAGTCAAGATGGAAATGAAAAGCTTAAGTCGTCACCTTTTTCTTCATTCCAGCGTTTTACGTGAACAGTGGATAAGAGCCAAGTACGAGAGGCAGGAATTCACTGGGGAAAACGGGCACCTCCAGGAAGCCTACTCCTCAGGTAAGCTGGGGGGCTCCCTCTGCTCCAGGTGCTGTGTTTTCTCCTCTCTGGAACACTTTGCTGTATCTACAATTCAAGACCATACCATCCTGTATCAAAGGAATGTGGAGGAATACAGGTCCTCATGGTGTTTTTGTCTGGCCTTCTAATTGTCAGAATTCAAAATCACCCGCTTCCCTTTAAGCCCTTGGAACCTGGAGTTTCTAATAGCTGGTTCATATCTCCATGTTCTCCTCTTTGCCTGAACAAGTTAATGAGACCAAGTTTTTCAGATACGATTCAAACAGACTCACCTTCCACTGATCTATGCCCCTTTAGGGCTCTATGAAGGGATACTGTGGAAGAAAGCCAAGGACAATGGGCAGTTCTTGAAAAGAAAGTTCACACTTTCTGACTCCGACTTTACCCTGAAGTACTACACCAAGGACGACGTGAGTTCCTCTGCAGCTTGAGTCATGCGTGTGGAGATGTGGAACTGCTTACCCAGCTCTTTCTCTCCATTAGGTACCCAGGGCAGTAATTTCAGTTAAAAGCCTGAATGCTATCTTTCAACCTGAGAAGATCGGACACCAGAACGGACTCCAGATCACGTACCAGGATGAACCACGGACCTGCAGCTTGTTTGTGTACCACGATAGCGGCCAGGTGAGCAAGAAATGGACAGAAACTCCTCTAATTAAGCAGAGGTGTGTCCCATATTTGGTATCCCAATGCAAGGTGAATAGATAAAAAATACACTTAAGTTGTTGTGGAATGGGTCATTTGTCTGCTCTGTCCTGTCAGCATGGATGGCTCTGTTTTTGGTTGTCTTCATAAGTATGAACCTTGAGATAGAAAGCATGCCAGATAAAAGCTTTTTTCCTGCAGGAGATCGTAAATTGGTTTAATGCCATTCGAGCTGCCCGGTTTGCCTACTTGAAGACAGCCTTCCCCATGGCCAACGACAGTGAAGTGAGAGACAATTCCTGGTCTTCTAGAGTGACCCCAAGAGCCCAGGGCCAGAGACTATCAGCTAACATCATAGATTCACTTAAAGTGTTTTATATATGGTATCAGCAATGCACAAATATCTGTACCTAAATATTAACACTCCTGTGGTGTTACGGTAGCTTTTATTGTTTCTCTATATAGACTTCCTGTCCTGGCATGGACTTTGGAGAGCAAACATCGTTCTTTTTTTACTTTAAATAGTACCGTAATCAACTGGGAAATAAGCTTCAGCATAGACTGAATTTTGAGATCCTTCTGATCTTATCTGTTCTGCATTTACTCTTGATCGGTGTATTTCTTGTCCTTATAATTTCTTCTGTTTCTCCACTCTGTGGTTCCACAGCTAAGTCCAAGGATAACCAGGAATTACTTGAAGGAGGGATACATGGAAAAGACAGGTCCCTTGGTAAGTGGTGTTCAGCAAATATCTTCAGCTCATCGTGGTATGACCAAGTCTTTGAAACCATTGTATCTGCTCTCAGCTTCATGACTGGTAGTTTTCGACATAATTAGTGATTCACTTAATGGAGAGCTCCGGTAACAGCATGTGTGTGAGAGCAGATGTCAGATGTGTTTCCTGCTGTATTGGACAGCAGCGGGAGACCTTCAAGAAACGGTGGTTCATCTTGGATGCGCAGGAGAGAAAGCTACTCTACTTTAAAACAAAGCTGGTAAGATCAGAGATATTGATTAGTGATTTTGCTTAGATGAAGTTAGACACTTTACATGTTAATTTGCACCTAAATCTGTTTTTTTTTTTTTTCCATGATTTAATTCCTGTAAAGTAGTGTTTCCTTCCTAATCTGGTCCTCACGGACGCCCAGACGGTCCAATTTCTTCCTCCCTCCCAGCTCCCTGTCAGACAGTCCACATCTTTGCTCCGGTACGGAGCTGGGAGGGAGTGAAAGCATGGGCTGTCTGGAAATCCCTGAGGACCGGGTAGGGAAACCCTGCTGTAAAGCACTTTGGGTTTTCTGAAAAGATCCACAAGACTGCAGCTTGTGACAGTTGTAGTCCTTGTACACTGAAAGTCTTACTGTTGTTCTGGTGTATGTTTCTGCGTCTTGAAGGATGCGGTGGAGCTGGGGGCCGTGTTCATAGGCTCAGGGAGCCTTGGTTACGCGGCAGCAAAAATAGCGCCCAAGGGGACCCGGGGGAACAGGTGGAAGTTTGGGGTGACCATGGAAACGCCGGACCGGCAGTTTGTGTTCATGTGCGAACATGAGCGGGAGCAGAGCGAGTGGCTGAATGCGCTGCATGTGATCATCTCCAAGCCCATGCTGCCACAGGATTACACAAGTAAGAACCCATTACAGGCCGGTGTATGATTCTGTTCGTTTGGACTGTGCCTGTGATGAGATTGTTGCCAGTTCAAATCTCATGGTTGCCTGAGAGTTATATCCCACAACCAATTAATATCCCACATTGTCCAGCCCTATAATAATACTATAGAGATTTTTCAAAGTCAGTACAAAATACCCCACCTCGTGTTGTGATGTCATTCAGCACCGGTACCAGTTTTTACGGCAGTGGAAAACCAATACCATGAAGTACCGTACTTCTGGGACTTTCTTCAAGTATTAAAATGACAGTACCTGGGTAGCTGGAGCAGTGGAAAAGTGCCTTAAAAGTACAAACACAGTGACCCACCACTGAAAAAACACTTTCTACCATGTCACCAAAGAGGCCGTGCTCCATAGGCTTATATACACACACATACAGCCGTTGCCTTCTACAGAATCTGGCAGCACTAATGAGCTGTGTTCTTGTAGCTGAAGCCAACCTGCGACGGAAGAGATGACTGACGCTGTCTTGCAAGAGTGTCGGTTCACCAGAGAGTGTCCTTTCCGGTGTGTCACGGCACTGTCCAGCAGGGGGAGAATAACGCCTGGCAGGACACTCAGACCCACATCGTCAGCCAGCAACAAACGGGATACTCTCGAGATGTCATGGCGGCTTGGTGTCACGGAAAAGCAGACTGGTTTCTGGGTGCCATTCCTTTTGAAATGGATCATTAAAAAAAAACAATGCATTTTGCTGCCTTTATGCCTTTATGTATGTATTGTAACCCTTTTTGTTGTCAAATTTTGTTTGTCTGTTATATATAATTGTGTATAATTATGCAAGGCTTAATGCGAATTTGACGCACTGATAAATGTTTTTTTTTAACTTAAGTTAATGCTTTCTAAATATGTTTTGGGGGTAGGGATACTGCTTTATTAGTCAGAATGGGGAAGTGAGGAGCCTTGGCAGATGGCGGAGGGATACAGTTTCTAGACCATGTGAAAGGTGATCCGGCAGGCAACTGTGAACTGTGACTAACTGAACGGTATCTAATCCATGTTAAGGTCCATATACTCTTTTGTTTCTTTGCAATCTTACGTTCCCACATTGGTATATTATAATCACAATAAATGAGAGATTCGTTTTTGGGATTTTGTTTCTGGCACATTAAAGATTCCCAAAATGTGTGAAAAGCTGACTGTCAGACAGGATGAATTGGCGACCATTTCCCTACAGAACTATCAGTTTACATGTGTTTGCACTTGTGACCTTCCTACTTGACTGCAGGAAGGAGATATGTGTAGTTTATTTAGTATGTGAGCACGTGCCGCAGACAAACAGTTGGGAAATAAAACCACGTGACCACATTCACGGGTTGAAAATGATTGCGGGGGCAATTACTGTCGAAGTAAAACATGTGGGAGGAAAACGGGAAGACATCATTTTTGTCAGAATAATTTGAAATAATGTAAAGAATGTGTGATGATATGTGATGGACTGGGATCTTGTTCAGAGTGTCTCGTGACCGGTGCTGGATAAACAGATTTTGGAAAATGCGTGGATGTAGGGTTGCTAACTTTGGTCAGCTGGCTGGAGTGGGATTTCCAATTCTAGACAAGTCTGCACACCTATGCACATGCATTTACATGTATGTAAGAGTTTTATTACCTTGTAAATAGTCTGTAGGGTTTGCAAACTACCCCAGCACTTTTGATTTAGCTAATTTTAAGTTTATAATGGAATAATATTGCCGTAAGATGTATTGCGTGACCGTGAGAGTTTGAAAGCGTGAGTGTCACGGCAGATGCGAAACTTAGTGGCATTTGATAGCCCAGCATTTGAAGGATGAGGCAACCTACTGGACCAGCCGGGATGTTTGGAAAATAGCCACGCCAATAAAATAAAGTAATGAATACGCCATTGATCGAAACTGCACCTTTAATTCCGCACTTGATATTTAAACAATGCATTCAAAATGTTTTTCGTAAAGTGTTTTTTTTATACTTCGCGTTTTCCGTGCTCCGGTTCAACAATAAGTTAGTCCTGCCGAGGGCGCCGTAGATGCCGGCATGTCGAAGGTCAGCTAGGGGAGGCGGTGGTATGCGAGACTGAACTGAGAATGTCATAAAAATTAACATGCTTTGGCAGTTATACGTGCCCGCACGGGAAAGTTTAGTCGGAAGCCTTCACTTGCATGCTTTACGAGTGGTTCTATTCGTGCATCCTGTGAGAGAAAGCAACTTAAGGAATAGAGAAGACTGAGGGAAAGCATGTCCGTTTTGTCCTACAGGGCGATCCCTTCATAAGCGCCTGGAAGTGAGCAGCGCAGGGCCTGACAGCCAATGGGCGGCACGGATCGCCTTTAATGTGCCAAGAAATCACGATATTTTAAAGAATCCAATAATAAATAAACGCTGACACGATGAGGAAGGACGTCCGGATATTACTTGTGGGGGAACGTAAGTACTTACAGAAAACCAGATGTCATGCAGTATATAAGAATAGGTGGTTTCTGCATTGCTGCATCTAGGAAAGGCATTGTAACTGCACAATAAAGCAATACTGACATTTTGTTCATTGTCCATTTGTAAGTTGTTTCAATTTTACAACAGCACAGTAAAGTATTATATATTGCATCATAGTTAAACAGCTGGTTGGGTTTTATATATACGTATATGTGTTTTTTTATGTAGTGTATTAGTTATTACTAATTGCATAAGATGTCTTGTTTGATTTGCTGTAGCGTTTTGTAAATGAGAAGCTCTTAAGCCGTACCCCATTGTTATTTTGTGACGTTTCCGTTGCTTCTCAGTGTAATATTGCGGTCCTGTGACTCACGTTTAAAGAGTGGCCGTGATTCTGTCACGCTTCGCATCTGTCGTACACGTTGCAGCTCTTTGGGCGCAGGTCTGCATTGGCTGTTGCGTGTTTCGCCTTTCTGGCATTGGTCTGTTAAGGCTACCTTTGTTTTTATGATAGTGTCCTAAATAGTTCACTAGCAGTGTATTTTAGGTCCATTAATTGCTGAGTGTGGAAATGCAATACCCATCGTCGCAGTGTTGTCTGATCTGCAAAATTGAGACGATCTGGTAATCACGTCCGCGTTGTATTAAAGCACACGTTGTTCTTAACAGCCAAAGTGGGGAAGACATCTTTGATCATGTCCCTGGTCAGCGAGGAGTTTCCCGATGAGGTAGCGCAGCCCTCTTGCATGCCTTCCAGTTGCACGGTATTACCATTACAGCTGACTTTTAAAATTAACCGGAGATGCTTAGACTGTTCTAGTTTATGTGATTATGGAGTTAGGATTAATTTTCCCTGTTTTTCCTAGCTTTCCTGACCTTGACAACTGTTTTTAAAAAGTCTATAGCCCCGTTTTGTCACTGTGGTGCAGGTTCCTCCGCGAGCCGAGGAGATCACGATTCCCGCTGACGTCACCCCAGAGAGGGTCCCCACCCACATAGTAGACTATTCAGGTAGGTAAGCCTCGTCTTATAACCCTAGAGTGAGTGGGCTGAGAATCAAGCTGGTAGAAATGGTTCTAATATTACTTTTCTCCCCGTTCTGAATGAATAGAAGCAGAACAGTCAGATGAACATTTGTTCCAAGAAATATCAAAGGTGAGGTTTTTTTTTAATAGGAAAAAAACACGTTTACTAGTATTTTCCCATTGAACTGCAAGGTGGTGAATATGTTCTCATTTTGCAGGCCAATGTAATATGCATAGTGTATGCAGTCAACAACAAGAAGTCCATTCACAGGGTGAGTCGGGGGTGACCCAAGCAACCAGGCCGGGAAACGAGAAACTTTGATTGATAAATGACTTAAAAACTCATTTGCTGCATGAAATTGTGAACTTCTCTCAAGTAGTCTATGTACAGTAGTGGTTTTACTTTGTTACCTCCTGCAGGTCACCAGTCACTGGATTCCCCTCATCGCCGAACGAACGGACAAAGATAGCAGGTGGGTGTGGGAAGCCGGCCCTCTGCCTCATGTGTTGTTGTTGTGAAGGGTCGTGGACCTGCTACTAGTGATGTATCACCTGTGAGTGTGAGAAGAGCACCTGGCTCTGGTGATCTCGAGCTGTGCAGACACTGTAGGGGTCTGGGTAAATGCCTGCTGTTTTGGGGATGTTTACATTTGGATTGTGTGTGTCTGGGCACGGATGTGGTGGGACAGGGTGCCCCTAATCCTGGTGGGGAACAAGTCAGACCTGGTGGAGCACAGCAGCATGGACACCATCCTGCCCATCATGAACCAGTACAGCGAGATCGAGACATGTGTGGAGGTGAGGCCCGATACCCGGGGCCCGTCCAGTCCAGGCGCCCTCCACCCTTTACCACAGACACTGAACCTTCATCCATTTCTAACTGTGCTGTTAACCCCTGTTATTGTTGGGGTCGAAGTGACCCCAGTCCGTTTTCAAAATGAGGTTAAATTCTATAGATTCTAGAATTTAGAACGGAAGAAGTAAAATGCACAAGGGTTAAAGTCATTCTAAAATAAGGTCATGCAAATCTGTAAGATCTGTTGTCGATTTGTTGTACAAATATAAGATAAAAATAAGATTTATTGTGGCCAGTTCTTAATCTTGTGTAACCCAACAAATATTAGATTTTTGTTGTTGATTTGCTGTATAAATAAACTCACCAATGTGTGTGTGGTTTTTATTATCCAGTGTTCTGCAAAAACCCTGAAGAACATCTCAGAGTTGTTTTACTATGCTCAGAAGGCAGTCTTGCATCCCACTGGACCCCTGTACTGCCCAGAGGAGAAGGAGGTAAGCCGGCTGCTAAGCGCCTCAGAGGGCCTCCGGCCGTGACCGTTCTCCTGGGTCATCCCGGCGCCCTGCAGGGCTCTGCTGTTCTGCGTCATTTTAATGCCGACTTGGTCTGAAGGTGCCGCTTTTTCCTCAGATGAAGGCTGCATGCGTGAAGGCCCTGACGCGCATCTTCAAAGTGTCCGACATGGACAACGATGGCCTCCTCAGTGACCTCGAGCTCAACTTCTTCCAGGTTCGAGCTTGACACTTATGTTTCACACATGTCACGCTCCTCACAGGTGTCTACAGTCTTTGTTTTTGGATGTGAATGAATATATAGCAGTCTTTCCCAATCCAGTCCTCGGGGCTGTATAGCCGGTCCACATTTTTGCTTCCTCCCAGCTCCCGGACCATTGTTTTGAAACCAACAAAATTGCAACATTTTTACAGAATTAAGCAAGGGTCCCAAGACTTTCTGTGAGAACTGCATGTAAAATTAGCCATCCACTTCTCAGAGCAATTTGAAGTTAATTGAAACGATAAGGAACCTGGGAGGGTGCAAAAACGTGGACTATCTGTGGGTCCCCAAGGACCAGATTGGGAAACACTGATATTACACTGATACTAATTATGGGATTAGTGATTATTGTTGTTAAATTGGATGCATTTGTTGTATTTTATGAATCGGTAAATTTTTTGTTATTGTGCACTGTGGGTCTTTATTTAGCAGCTGGATTCTTGGGGTAATGGCAGCAGACACTCGTTGTCTGTAGTACCCGTCATTCAGATGCTGTATCTGGGTTGTGTTTGTGCCTGTTCTTGAGATGAGGTCACATGACTCTGGTGGGGTGGGGCAGGTGGAGGGAGGGCTGTTGATGACCTGGCGCTCATGACGGTCCTTGCGTCTGTGCAGCGAACATGCTTCAACACCCCGCTGGTGCCCCAGGCTCTGGAGGATGTGAAGAATGTTGTGAGGCGGAACATGGCGGATGGGGTGCGAGATAATGGTCTCACGTTGAAGGGTGAGCTGGAGGGGGGCTTCCATTACAGCTCGGTGGTGAAGTACTGGGCAGCTTCATGTTTGACCTAAACGAGCCTTTACTATCAGCCACTGAGCCTGAGGAGCTTAATATAGACTTGGATATGCTTCAGTTCTCCAGGACCAGAATTGACCTGCTGGAATTTATGGTCTGGCCTGAGCTGTGTGGCCAGGGCTCACTTTAATGGGTGTGACTTCCATTTATGGGTGTTTCCAGTTTGCTGTAGGGGTGGTCAGTGTGGAGTGGGTATGGTTTTTAAATGTGGGCGTGGCCAACATTGGGTGGGTGTGGCTTTCATATATTGGTGTGGGCGTACTCATTTCACGTAGTCATACTTGCCTGGTAGGTTTCCACTTTCTACACACACTCTTCATCCAGAGGGGCAGGCATGAGACCACCTGGACGGTGCTGCGGAGGTTCGGTTATGATGATGACCTCGAGCTCACACAGGAGTACCTGTTTCCACCGTGAGTACATCCCTCACACTGGTATGTCATCCTGAAACCCACCAACAGGGGGCATAGTTGTTAGGGTATTGGATTTGGGCTCTAATTTAGCATTCTTGGTAAATACTATTTAAAACATATTTTTAAACATTTGCTACATTATCTTCAGAAAGGGTGCTGTAATTTAAATGAACTGTATTTGGTCTCCTTATGACCTATCTTGAGAAATGCCGGTAGTTGGTAGGATTTTCCACTTCGGACCTGGGTTCATGGTGCCATTTTGCTGCTCCTAGGTTGAAGATCCCCCTGGACTGCACCACGGAGCTGAACCACAATGCTTACCTGTTCCTCCAGAGTGTGTTTGACAAGCATGACAAGGTGGGCTCCAGGACTCCCCTTGCAGGGGGCTCTGTGCATGTTTCGTTATCAGTGACGCCAGGACTTGGTCTCCCCTGGGCTCTGGGTCGTCGGTAACTCTGAGTGAGACAAATATTTGACAACCCAGTCGTTGAAGTTTGGTTTCAGGACACTGTGGTATGTTTGCTGTTCGTTATTGTGGATTGAAGGCTACTTTTATGTGCTGAATGAGCTTGTTAACCTGGTGTTTTTTAACCTGGTTTATCTGTAAAAATGTCTTTTTGCTGGGTGCCATATTCTTAGGAAGTAAGAGCTTACTTGCCTGAGGGAGTTACTCTTCTGGCTGACTCCTGGGAATCCCCTCACCCTGAGTGATGGCCCCCGGTTCGAGCCACTCTGATACCTCTGTTCTCCTCCAGGACCGGGACTGTGCCCTGTCCCCTGACGAGCTGAAGGACCTGTTCTCCGTGTTCCCCTACATGCCCTGGGGCCCCGACGTCAACAGCACGGTGTGCACCAATGAGCGGGGCTGGATCACCTACCAGGGTTACCTGTCACAGTGGACGTGAGTACGGAGGCATTCTGTGGTCTGTACGGTGATCCCTCGTCTGTCGTGGGGGGTTGCGTTCCAGAACCCCCCGCGAAAGGTGAAAATCCGCGAAGTAAAAACCATATGTTTGTATGATTATTTCTGTATATTTTAAGCCCTTAAAAAGCCTTTATATTCTCTTAGATATTAGGTAAGATTCGTTTTGTATGTAATTATATATGTAAACACACTGTTTATATACTACGCACAAATATACGTATCGTATATCATTGAAGAATTTGCTTTAATACGTAAAACGTAGTTGTAAACACAGTGTAATACATATTTTAAAAAAAAATTTTTATATTTACCATAATATACAGTAATGCACTTGTTTTACTTACCCTCTTAGATATATTATGATTATTCCTGTAATATTAGTATCATATTTCTAAAATACGAACACTGCAGTCATGCGCCATTTGCTCTGATTGGGTAGCTTCTCAGCCATCCGCCAATAGCATCCCGTGTATGAAATCGACAGTCGTCTTTTATGTGCTGGGGACCGGATATCTCAAACGGAGTGAAGTTCAGATGGAGGCATGGACTGGAACTGGGACGGAATGAAGGGCGTGGACGAGCGGCTGGCAAAGCGGAGGCTGGGCGGATGATCCGGTAGTAGGGTGGAATCTGGCGAAATGGAGGCGGAGTGGACGAGTCTGTCATCGTGGCGGAGTCTGGCGAAACGGAGGCAAAGTAGACGAGTCTGTCATTGAGGCGGAGTCTGAACCGAAGTGGAGGCGGAGTGGACGAGTCTGTCATCGAGGCGGAGTCTGGCGAAACGGAGGTGGA
This sequence comes from Mormyrus iriodes, assembly GCA_011763525.2. Classification (NCBI taxonomy): domain Eukaryota; kingdom Metazoa; phylum Chordata; class Actinopteri; order Osteoglossiformes; family Mormyridae; genus Mormyrus; species Mormyrus iriodes. The sequence continues at coordinate 1,383,446 of JAAGVU020000044.1, read as the reverse complement.
GTGGACGAGTCTGTAGTTGAAAGTGGAGTCTGAACCGAAGTGGAGGTGGAGTCGAATGCGGACGCAGCTGCTGAGAATCTTACGGCACGTAACACAAACCAACTGAGGAAGCATGTACCAGAAATAAACAGACCCATCGTCTGCAGAAATCCACAAACCAGTGAAAAATCCACGATATATGTTTAGATATGCTTGCATATAAAATCCGTGATACAGTGAAGCCGCAAATGTCAAAGCGCGATATAGCGAGGGATCACTGTACTGAAAAGGGCCCTCTTTATCTGAGGCTGGTGATTCACCTGTACTCTGACCACCGGCAGGTTAACCACCTACCTGGATGTGCAGCGCTGCTTGGAGTACCTGGGTTATCTGGGTTACTCTATCCTCTGTGAGCAGGAGTCCCAGGCTGCTGGCCTCACAGGTGATATAGAGGGCTGTGTGTCTCTCTGTCTGTGTGTCCCTCTATCTCTCTGTCTGTGTGTACCTCTGTCTCTCTGTTTGTGGGGGATCAGGTATATATTACATTGTGGAGACCAAATGTCCCCACAATGTGAAAAAAAACAAGTTATTTTGACCCTGTGAGGACATTTATTTTTTTTGGTCCCCACAAGGGCAACTACTTTATAAAAACTTGACTTTATGAAAAATGTATGACTGCAATCTAAAAACTAAAAATGCCAAAAGTCTTGTATTTTGCTTGGTTATTTATGGTTAAGGTTAGGGCTGGGTAGCGGTTAAGGCTGTCATTGTTGGGATTAGGGTTATGCACATCGAAATCAATGGAGAATCCCCACAAAGATATGAATGCATACATGTGTGTTTGTGTGTGTGTGTGTGTTTACCTCCCTCTGCCTTTGTTTTTCTGTTTTGATGTGTGTGTGGGCGTCTGCATGCCATTGCCTGTGTATATGACACTTTCAGTACTCACCCCTCTGCCCCCCCCCATAACCACAGTGACCCGTAACAAGCGCATCGACCTGCAGAAGAGGCAGACGCAGCGAAATGTGTTCCGCTGCAATGTGTTCGGGGCCCGGGGCAGCGGCAAGAGCGCCTTCTTGCAGGGCTTCCTGGGCCGCAGCCTGATGGTGAGGGAGCCCCCCCTCCCCAGAGCTTGGTTATTGCAGGTTTCAGAATTACGGGGAGCCAAGCCAGTACTTAATCTGAATTTTAATGCTTTATCTTTCAGCATCAGAAGATGATAAGACAGGAGCACAAATCGTACTATGCCATCAGCACGGCTTATGTGTACGGCCAGGAGAAGTACTTACTGGTGAGTGTGAGCCGGAAATGTGTTCTGTGGAGTGACGAATCATGTTTCTCTGTCTGGCAGTCTGATGGACAAGTCTGAGGTTGGCGGATACCTGGAGAACGTTACCTGCCTGACTGTATTGTGCTGGCAGTAAAGTTCAGTGGGGGAGGGATGATGTATGGGGTTGTTTCTCAGGGCTTGGGCTAGATCCCTTAACTCCAGTAAGGGAACGCCTAAGCATAACGGGACATTTCAGAGAATTCCATGTTTCCAACTGTGTGGGAGCAGTTTGGGGAAGGCCCTTTTCTGTTCCTGCATGACTGTGCCCCAGAGCACAAAGCTAAGTCCATAAAGTCATGGTTGGGTCAGTTTGGTGTGGAGGAACTTGACTGGCCAACACAGAGCCCTGACCTCAACCCCATCGAACACCTTTGGGATGAACTAGAATAGAGACTGTGAGCCAGGCCGTCATGTCCAACATCAGTGCCTGACCTCGCAAATGAATGGGCAAAAATTCCCACAGACAGACTCCAAAATCTCCTGAAAATCCTTTCCAGGATAGTGGCAGCTGTTATAGCTGCAAAAAGGGGACCATCTCCATATTGCTGCCTGTGGATTTAGGATGGGGTGTCATAAAGTTCCTATGGGTGTAATGGCCAGGTGTCCCAGTACTTTTGTCTACATAGTGCCGGCCCCTGACCTCTCACCTGCCTCCATCTCGCAGCTGCACGAGGTCCCGCCAGATGCGGAGTTCCTGTCAGAGGCTGACCTCTCCTGCGACGTCGTGTGCCTGGTCTACGACGTCGGCAATCCTCGCTCCTTCGAGTTCTGCGCGAGGCTTTACAAGGTGCTGCCGGCTCGGTGGTAACAGGCCCCGCGGTTCTGCCGGCCTGAATTTGCTAAACCCCCTTTATTAAATTACATTCACATCTAGTCATTTAGCAGCTACTTTTGCCCAACATGGTCAGGTTTGATGTTCAGTGCAGTGCAGTGCAGTGCAGTGCAGTGCAGTGCAGTGCAGTGCATCTCTCGCAACGGAGTCACCCCAAGGCACTTTACAATGGGTGTGCTGTGAAGCACTGGAACATCATTATTGATTTATCATGTGATTTATATGTATAAGGGATTTATTTATTATAAATGTATTTCTTATAAGTCATTTGCCTGCATACTGTAATGCATAAATCAATTTGGTTAATGCAGTTATGTGCTCGGCGTTGTAGAAATTCTTTAAGGCCATTACGTGACATCAGTCATGTGTTGCTTTGCCTTAATTTGAATACTTACAGCTTTTGTCATGTTTCTCAACCCAGTCCACGGGACCCCCCCAGAGGGTCCACGTTTGTGCTCAGAAAAGGGAGCAGACGTGGACTGTCTGAGGGTCCCCGGGGACCGGATTGAGAAACGCTGGAATATATAATGGTTTGTTTATTAAGCGGTAAATTATAGCCATTAAATGAGTTAATAAAGCAGATTTGCGATGCGTCCCTGAGTATCCTTAAAGCTCGGGCATTGCTGGGGGCGCCAGGCATGTAAGGGCTCTTCCGCTCTGCAGAATCACTTCCTGGACAGCCGGACGCCATGCCTGCTGGTGGGGGCCAAGACTGACCTGCCAGAGGTGCGGCAGCTGTACAGCCTGTCGCCGCTGGACTTCTGCAGGAAGCACAAACTGCACGCCCCCCAGCGCTACACCTGCAACACAGCCGACGCACCCAGCCGCGACATCTACACCAAGCTCACCACCATGGCTATGTACCCGTGAGTGTACCTCGCGCCTCCCGCTGGAGCCCAAAGCCAGGCCAGCAGTGCTGAATGATGTGTTTCCTGCTGCCCATTGCATTATTTCCTCTCCAAATAACCTGTTGCCACTCTCGTGCAGGTTAATAACAAAGGAAAGTAATAAGAGTTTTGGACTGTGAACACTGAATTTTGTGGGATCCTTTAAAGTCGTGCGTGTCAGCACTGAGCGGATATCGTAACCCCCGTGTTTGACCCTGCCTGCACCGGGCGGCCCCTGACCTCCTCTTCCTCTGTCTCCGCAGCCACGCCCGGTTAAGCTGCATGTGCGCCTGTAACAGGTGCACGTTTTGCGTCTGTCAGAAGCTGCTCCGCTCAGAGGTGCTGCAGCGTGTAGGGAGCGCACTCTACAGCGCAGTCACAAACAGGTCCAAACGCTCTCTGTCTCTGGGTCCCTGCTCGCCCTGAGAAGCCCCTCTAACACTCCTAACCTTTTAACATGTCTTGCTTGTGTCAGCTGAAAGCTTTGCACTGCATATCCACCAGGGGACTTTGAGGAAACTGCTCACTGGGCGGGATTATTGGAAAAAGAAGCATCTGCAAATTCTAAGACCACTATTTATCGGATTTTTTTAATCTGTAGATGCACTTGTCTCATTTCCTCTTTCTTGCAGTTTGCATTGTTAAGTTTTAATTTTTAAGTTTTTGTTTTTTAGTCCAAACTCTTTGCAGCTCTGCCCCCTGCTGGCCCTTTTGTAGAATTGTTGCTGTCGGTCATTTTTTCAAAACTTTTAATACTGCATCGCCATTGGTCAGGAGGGTGAACATGTGACTGCATCGAAGTTGAGATGCTATTAGAGAGACTCATCAGAGGTGGTGACTGCAGGTCTGTTTTCCATTATAAGGTTCAGCTCATGCTGGAATGATGGCTACTTGTACTTTGAATTGACATGAATCATTTTCTTCATAAAGGAGCATGTCCGGTGCTCTAGTATCATCATGATGAGCCTGATGGTGAGCTTTGCATGGTGAAGTGGATATGCAGTGTATCGATATGTGACCAAAGGCACATTTTTAACTGCAAAACTCATAAATGTTTATGCACCCCCCCCATTCTGTCTGATTCCCCCCTTGGGCTTAAATCTCAGTGTTTGCTGATGGGTATTATTAGTTTGTGTTTCCTACGCACTATGAAGTCCAGCTAAGCTGTCAGTACCAACTCAGGTCCCTTTACAGCGTTTAGCTCGGAAGTGAAGTTTAAAGGCAGCAGCTATTTATCTAGTTTATCCTCTGAGAGTGTCTGGTAAGCCCCGTTGTTTTTGCTGTGTGTGATGGCCTACTGGAGATGAGTGTCGTCTCTGTGACGTTTCCAGTGTGTGTGTGTGGCTGTGAAAAGCAGGAACCTGTGGGAGGTCGCCGGGGGGATTTACTGGGGGATTTCCCCATCGCCCCGTGCAGTGTCTGTGTCAGTCTGTGCGTGTGTCCCCCCCCCCTCCATTTACCATACTGTGTCTGTCTGTTTGATGTGCTCTTTCATTCTGACTGTTTTCTTTTTTTTTTCTACCCCCTATAGGTGTTTATTTTCTTATATCTGGATGGCTTCCTCTGTCATATTGCTGCATGCCTTTGCCTCCTGTTGATTAGGGTCCTTCATGTTCCTTTGCCTTCCTTTGCATTGGGCTGCTGACTGTGGTAACAACCCACACGCACTTAAGCTCCCCGCGTCCTCTGGGACCTTCTCCTGCCTGTGTAGTGCATTCCCGCTTTGAAGCCACAGTATTCTTGGCGCAAATAGCCTCAAGCGTTAGTGGTTAGCGATTCTCCATTTGTGTGTGAATTACTGCTGTGTGACGCCAGCAGATCTCACTGTGCAAACGTCTAATGTGGCACGGCAAGAGTTTAGTGTGCGGATGAATTGTTCTTCTTTGTTTTGAGAACCTATTAAGGTTTTTTTTTTATTTTTGGAGGGGGGTGGGTGCAGAGTGCATGTGAGATTGGAGATTATTCTAGTATTCTGTTAAACTTTGACTTATGTATTTAAGTTTGATTTTAGCATACTGGTTTGTGAGGGGAGGGGTCAGGGGATGTCTACAGGAATACAAAGCCGGGATTGTGTCACTTGGAAACAAGAACTGCACTAGTGTAGCCAGTGTGAAATTGCAGTGCTGGGGTTAAAAGATGCCTGTCGGAGAAGTGGGTGGAGTGAAACTAAAGGCGGCGTTTTTGGCGAGCGCGGTGCACTCAGCGCCGAACATGGGAATGTCCCGTTTAACGCTTCCTGTGACCCTGGACCCATTAACCCCGAAGTCAGTGCTTCTTTAATGTTGTGGGGGAGTAGTGCTGTTGGGTAGTGCATGCTGCTAAACCAAGGGCTGGGGCTCGAGGCCTGCGCGCACATGCCACACTGATCTGGGAGGCTGCTCTCACTCAAAAACACGGACCCCTCCCGAATTCGGTGTTCAGCGCCTGGCTCACGTTGTGCCTTGATGCCGGTGATGATAATGATCACAGACGCAACCGGCCTTGAAGCAGAGACTTCCTGATAGCTTGCGGTGTGGTGTGGTGTGTGTCGCGTGTCGCTTGCTGGGACGGTGTGGGCTGCCCGGGTGGGCGTGGCTGCTGAACTGCCTCGTGTGTGTGTGTGTGTGTGTGTGTGTGTGTGTGTACCCACACGTGTGTAAGGTTGAGGCCCTGTCTGGACGAGCTGGGTGCCATTCTGCTGGCCGATCAGGAGTCCAGCCTCACGCAACAGGTTCATGCCGTCAGCCATGTAGAGGAGTCCATGTACATGGAGTCATCTGTGGACCCCTTTGTGTCCAGGTAACTGTGGGTGGGGCCTGCGAAGGGCTGGGGGGGTGGCCGCAGCATGCTGTTTAAGCCCTACCTGTCGCCTTGTCAGTAACTTTTTTTTTTTTTGGTGTTTGCTTTGTCTCTTCCGAATGCCCTCTTTTGGATGAGTGCCAATGTCACCCAGCAGTGGGTGATGTCACTGGCCAGCGGGCGACTCGGATTTGGACCGCGGCGTGTTTAGGTTGCCCTGACAGACTAAATCTACCAGACCATTTTGGGTCCCTGTCTGTTGCCTGTTGCTGTGGTCTCACACCCGCAGCACTCTCGTGGTTGGTGCCTGCAGCCCTGCCCTCCTGCTCCGCTGGTTTCGCATGTCAGGATCCGATGAATGGATCCGAGACGGATTTAGGGGATTCTGAAGCGAATCCGTTTGTTTGTGCAGCTGAATTATATGAGCTGTTTTTGGTATGTACGCAAATCAAAAAACCTTCAGTTTCAAAATAGGTTTATCATTTTAAAAAACAAGTCTGCTCTGTGTCTTAAAGTGGATTTGTAAACGAGTGGATTTGAATGACGTGGACCCCATTGGTTGCCTGACTCTCAGTTAGGCCCCTGTTGATGCACATGGAGTCACCCTTGGCAGATTCCATCACTGTAGAATAAGAGACTTTTCCAGGCTCAGTACCTCTGCAATATGTGAGGGTAAAACCATCAGAGTGAAAGAAAGGGGGGGTCTCAAAGGTCCAGCTCAAAGTTCAAGAGGGTAAAAGTGATTTTTTTTCTATGAAAAAAATAGTTCTTTAATATTGATGTCATGCTTATTTCAGTTTTCTTAATGCTGGTAGTAAAAATGAAAAAGTCTATCTGAATATAATTGCCTTGAAGTTTATGTACACATCAAGGGTAGATGTAATTCCCTCTTACAGCAATCAGTACAAATGTGAGGACAGCTATAACTGTATAATTCAGATTGTCTGGCGTCGTCTTTGCTGAAGGTGTTACTAATGTAACTTCTGGAAATGTTTGGTAAAACACTTGACATGAGTTACTTTGTAAAACTGTAAAAAAAATTGACTTGCTGTGGACAGTTTGGAAAGCTTTCCAAAGAGGCCAAGAATAATCCATCCATTTTCTATAACCGCTTATTCCATATGGGTCGCGGGGGGTCCGGAGCCTATCCCGGAGGCTGCGGGCGCGAGGCAGGGAACAACCCAGGATGGGGCGCCAGCCCATCGCTGGGCACACTCACACACCATTCACACACACATGCATACCTACGGGCAATTTGGCAACTCCAATCAGCCTCGGCATGTTTTTGGACCGTGGGGGGGAAACCGGAGTACCCGGAGGAAACCCCACGACGTCACGGGGAGAACATGCAAACTCCACACACATGGAACCCGGGCGGAAACACGAACCCTGAACCCAGAGGTGTGAGGCAACAGTGCTAACCACTGCACCACCATGCTGCCCCGCCAAGAATAATAACAAGTCTATTTCATTATTGATTATATTTTATTCTATATTCTGTTGATTAACACACTTGAACCTGGGTAATAGTTTGCTAATATCGTGCTCTGCACGAAGGTAGGCTGGTTAAAATGCACGATCCACCCCCGTTTCGCTTCCCAAATGTCACACGCTAGCTGCTGGTGCCCCTCCATTCGTTAGTGTGGTGCCACAATTGGGTGTAACTTAGGCTCGGCTTTCTCCCCTGCAGGCACGTGACACAAGCCGAGATGAAGAGCTCTACCTTCTGGCTAAGGGCAAGCCTCAGTGCTACAGTATTTGCTGTCTTTGGATTCGCCGTCTACAAGGCTCTCCTTAAGCATCGATGACCGCCCAGACGGAGCCCTGCTATATGATATTTTTACTTAAATAACATGCATACGTAACTGTGCAACACACACACGCGTGAATTGGACATGCCTACCTGTGGCTGTGGTCTCTGCCATAGTTATTGAATTTTGCCCTTGGGGACTGGCTGCATTTCCATGGCAACCCCCTGTTCGGGGGGGTGATGGGGCCGTTTGTTGTGACATGTCCCACACAGGAAGTCTAACTTTAGTGGGCCGAATGTGAGTGTGTATGTAAGTGTACATATTAATGGCACTATGATTTGGAGGGAGGGGCACCATAGAAGGCCGATGGACAGCTGGGGGCTGCTGTTTGAAGAGAGGCTCTTGTGGGCACCTGTATAACCAAAGCCATAGTCTCTTCTCTTCAGTATTTTTTTTAATTATTATTTTTTTTTTTTTTTACATATTCAGAACGTATATTTTTTTTTTGGCCTGTTTTATTTAAATTTTGAAGTAACATCGAATTTCAATTTAACCTTATTTATTTGACTTGTATGAAGTCACTTCAGCTATTAATATGTATATATTTTTCTTCGCCTGTGGTCTGGTTTTAACAACTGTTATATTTGTGTTTTCCGCTCCCCCGTGACCCCTCCCTCCATCGGGGGGCAGTACTGGCATCATCGTACTACTGCTCTGAGCTGTGGGCCTGAACCAGTCACCTGTCTCACATACCAGCACGGCCCCAGTTCCATGAGCGGCTGACCTGCAGAGCTCACCCACAGCCCTAATGCTGGACGTCCACCACGTCCGCTAATGTCCAGCCTCCGTTCGGTTTTGCTTTTCCATATTCGGTGTCAGTCACCACTACACACTGTGTCTCCCTAATCTTTGGGCCTTTTTATCACTTTGTATTGTTCCAGCAGTACAATAAATGAGTGTGTGCTGTCATGAATCCTGTCCATTTTATTTATTTTTTTGGTTTCACGTGGACATTCATTCTCTCGTCACAAATGATGGCAGCTCTCTTAAGTGCACCATGTCTGTGAAATGTCTCCTTGAGCAGCCCAGGTTTAGGTTTGGTTTAGGGGTCTTGGCTCACATTCTAATCACCGGTCCAGATGTGCAACCTGCAGCCTGGCTCTTCCCTGCTACTCATTGATGAAGGGCTTCTTCCTTGCTTTATGGGTCTTCAGTCCTGCTTCTAGGAGCCTGTTATATATTGTCCTAGCAGGGCACTTCACACCACTTAGTGCGTCCTGTTCTTTTTGAAGGTTACTTGAGGTCATCCTCCGATTTATTAGGCACTGCTGGATAAGTTGATGGTCATCTCTGGCATTAGGAAGTAGCTTCTGCCCTCTACCTGGCTGGTTTCTGGTTATTGCCAGTATCTCCTGCTTCACCTTCTTCTTGTGTACTGCTGTCTTAGAGACTTTGTGCCTGGAAGCAGCCTGCTGCTTAGCGTAGCCTTCTGCCAGCAAAACCAGGATTTAAAAATGCAGATTTAAACAAATATATATAGTGATCTCTTCATTTTTTCCTGATCTGTGTGTGTGTCTATATACATACACACATATATATATGTATGTATGTATGTATGTATGTATATATATGTGTGTGTATGTATATATATATATATATATATATATATATATATATATGTGTGTGTGTATATATACATACACATATATAGTTTATAATATGAATGACACTTTATTGATCCCGTGGGGAAATTCTCTTTGCCCCTACCCCATCTTCTCCATGACACACACAAACATATATGTAGGTGAGAGCAAGCTATTTGGAAGGAATGATTCAGATAACTGACATGGCTGAATGTGGGAAGTAAGACTTTCGAAGAGGTTGACCAGTGACTGCTTGGAGGCGTTGTCACTATGAAAGGAGAAGCGACAGACCTGAAAAAGGTGAGCGGGGGGGGGGATGCCAACATCCAGTGTGGAGAGCTCAGGGAAGGGCCCACCTGCAAATGTCGACCGGGGATCATGAGCTGCTGTTCGAGGGCTTTTTGAGGAAGAGAAGGGATAAGATGGTGAGTCTTTTATTCTTAATAATAATACTTGGAAACAGTTTACTTGAGGGCACAAGTAACTTAATAACTCAGTTAATATTGAAGTAAAGATCATGAACAAATAGTTACTGCATGAAACACATGAACTGTAATGATTGATTGATTAACGATGAACGAACATGGGACCAATACATAATTAACATGTAGTGTCTGGTTAATTTATACATTAAGTAAGAGCGTACTGCTGCATTATTTGTGATCCCTCAAGTAAAGCATTACAAAAACCTTTCAGGCAAACATTTTACGGGGGGAGTTCTCCTCTCTGTTTTTCTTTAAAATATTTGAAAGGTGTTGCAGCACGAAACTGTCCTGCTGTATCAGGGACAAAGTGGTTCCCTGTCCCCAGGGATCAATTATGGGAGCCTTGCCGAAGTTTTAAGACGCGTAACCTGCAGTTCGTGCCGAGATTGCCATGTCCCACTGTTCCTGCCCCTTAGCCATCTGCAGGCATCTGTCCAGAAAGCACCCAGACAGCTGACTGGACTCTGCCCAACCTGTGCTATAAGCGTGAATAATTGCCGTTTAAAAACCTCTTTCAAACCCAAACCCAAATATTTCCCTTGTTTTTAGAAGCTGAGATGGGTAACATACTGGTTCCGGCTGGAAAGCAGGTCTCTCAGCTTCTATGTTAAGAAGAATGAGTATTCTGTAAGTAGTTTTATTGCAGTCTGAATGTGTTAGTTTGCCTGGATTAGGGATGGTAAGATTCACCGATTCACATCGGTGCATAAAAGTTCATGATGCAACTGCCCCAATTTAAAAAGTGTGCGTCGGATACAATTGGGGATGAACTCAGAATGCCTAATTTTTAACATCTTTGCATCGGTAAAATCCAATTTATTAATATATAATTATTAGTAGAAGCCCTTTATTCATTTAAAAGTGCGACCAATATTTTTTAAAAAACAATTTTACATTTCGATTGATTGCCCTTCTGTAAACTGCTCCTCAAGCGCGCTCCTCACCCCCATTTCTCTACTACTGTCAAATTATCTGTACCATACTGACTTGCATAATACCATGTTCTATCCTATCGCGTTGGAACAACCGTGTTGAACCGCACTGCGTCGCAATAGGGGTGAATCATATTGTATCACATTAGTAGTAATATAAATGCATTATAAATACCTTCATAATGCATTATGAAGGTATCTATAGTGCATTATAGATGACAGCTTCATAGAGCAGTCATAATGCATAATAAACATGGCTATAATGTGTTATGCCTTTTTATAGAGACGTGCTGTAATACTGTTCCACTTTACGTCATTGTGTCTTCTATGTAAACTGCTCTGTGTGCCTTTAATTGCCCCTCGGGGACAAATTAAGTTTTTTGAATTAAATTGAATATAGTAATAGCCGTGTTTATAATGCTTTATGAATGCATTATTATGCATTATGAGGGTATCTGTAATGCATTCATATGGCTGCTTTAAGTAAAGTGTTATCATAGTTCCTTCATATGTATCTAATGTATGGGATTGTTGGAAGCGTATGGAGAGGTGTGTCACACTGGCCTCAGTGATGGAGATGCACGTCCCTAGTCCAGATGTTTCTCTTTAGTAGGTTAGCTGCTCATATTTAGGACACAAAGGGATGTTGGATGGTCACTGATTGGACAAAACATCTACCCATCTTACAGTCGCTTATACAAGGCAGGGTCACGGGAAAAGCAGTTTCATAAATTCATGAAGTCATGAACCTTCTGTCTCTGAATTACCTGCAACGCTGTTGACTTTGAATAGAAGATCTGAATGTAAAATTTTCCTCTGTCTGTCTTTTTAGATACATCTCAAGGGCCAGTATGACTTGTGTGCAGTGAGTCACCCTTCATAAAATTTAGTTTTTCCCCAAATCTGCTGTATGAAGTTCAAGGCTGGATTAATGGGAGCTGGGTTTATGACTGAATGCCATTTGGCCAAGTTAACCTTATTTATGGGAGACATGAGTGTATTTCATGTTAATATATTAATATTTTTTTAAATGTATGAAAGCTTATGATTTCTTGTATAAGCCTTGTAGACATGCACTGCAGTGAAAGCACACTGACAAGCTGCACGTTTATGCTGAAAGGTGTATGTTTTTTGACCTCAGGTGAAGTCTGTGCGTGAGGTAGACAGGAATGATAACAAACATTATGTTTTTGAAATCGGCTTGAAAAACGGGAAGAAGAAACTGCTGGTGAGAACCCCCCCCTCAGCTGAGCTTTGACACTGACTAACACAAACTCTGCAATGTGCTTTGAGGATGTGGACCATCCTTGAAATATTTTCTCTTCCACTAATGAATGATATTCATTGTTTCTTTCTGTAACTTTTTTTAATGCCCCATAAGGAACTGGGAGTCGTGCCTTTGACTGTAGTAATTGTTTGAAGGTGCATAGCTGTTACGTCTGTAGTCATGTTTCAGTGGCTTCTGATGAATGATGATGCCATTTATCGATGGTGTCGTTGCCTGTTGTCAAAAATAAAGTTGAAGATTCTGCTGTCACTGTTCTGCAAGTTGCTCTGAGGAAAAGGGCAAGCTGAGTGCTCTCACCAGCCCTTGTGAAGGTATGGCTGGGAGACCAGGTGTGACCAGCGCTAAAATTGGTTCCTCCGCTGTGGCTCGTTCCCTGGATCCAGGCAGCAGACTCGGCGCACTTGAGGCAGTCCTGGGTGGATTCTCTGGGGAGGGCCATGCAGCTTTCGCCCTATTACTCCCCGGAACCTGTTTTCAACTGGTAACCCAACCTTGCTTTCACCATCTCTTTGAAATGAGGTTATAGGTTTGAGTCCCATGAGTGGCAGCTTTCCAGTCATACATCTGTGCAAGGTATTCTGCTTTATAAGCAGTAAAATATAAAGATTTGCTAGTTTGGTAGCTAAGGGGCAGTGTGGCTCAGCAGGTTAGGACAATGTGCCTCTGACTGGAAGGTTGCTGGTTCAAATCCCTGGGTCAGTGGAGTGACTTCACTGTTGGGCCCTTGAGCAAGGCCCTTAATCCCAGTTACTCCTAGTATGGGCTGACTCTTCTTTTTTTAATTGGATAAAACCCATTTGTTTAGATGAAAGCATTTGCTAAATACATTAAAAATGGGATGTGAAATTTTTAGCTTTCCATTTTGTCAACCTGGCGAGCTGGTGATGTGATGACTTGGCTTAATTGCCTGTCAGATGATATGTGATGCTGTATGAACCTGTCACCATATGGTGTTGCTCCTTAGGTGGGGAGGGGGAGAGGTGAAATGGACCCCAAGGAGCGCTACTGCAAGCCCCCGTGACAGTACAGGACAGCTAATGGACAGTCACTCCGCTTTTGGACAGTGGTACTCAACGGGAACCAGCAAAAGACACACACTGGGTACAAGGAATGCAATCATGCAAAACTCATTTTCTCGATTAATTATACTTTCAGTTTGGAAAATCTGTCGGGAGGGGGTGTACTATACACTAATTTAATAGTTTTTGATTTGTCCTGCTGACTTCACATGTTGCCCCCAATATGAGAAGCGATTTGCCATGATGACAAGCTGAAATTCTGTGGGAAGGAGGAAGGAGGACGGTCATGTGACCTGAACGAGTCTGATTATGAAACTGTACTACCGGGGACAAGTAAGTAAGCAGAGGATGACATCGATCTCAGCTGATATTGAGAAAAATTACGCTGGTCGACAGCAGAATAACAAAATGCTTGAGCCTTTTACGGATTCTGTGTGTGTTGATGGCAGCAGTGATGCCAGTCAAAATTAGCCCTGTTGTTAGGTGGAGAGAAATACTGGCAGGTTTAGTCACTTCACAACAGGAATGACCGTAGTGTGCAAGCAATCTGGAAAAATACAGATGACAGTCCAAAGCTGGCATCAAAATCATTCCAAAGGGTGTGGTACTTGATACAGGCTGGGCATTTACAGGGCTATCTTCAACTTCAACAGGTGTCTACGAAAGCACTTTTTGTAAGCCGGAGTTTGAGGAGCCAGTGGAGAGCAACTACGATGTGCCGTTATGCAGAGCAGGTATGTACTTGTCTGATCCTCTCTCTGCTGTAGGATTTCTCGTGCAATCTCTTCTTAATTTTCCACATTGTGTCACTGGGATGGAGTATCTAAATGCTTGCCGCAGGGTTTAAATATAGAGAGGGTTTAAAAATACAGCCTGGCGTAGACCAGCTCCGCCTCCTTTTGTCCAAATGGCACCTTGCCGGAGTGCAGCTCCGCTTCCTTCAACATTAACCTGTTTTTCTTAATGTTAAAAAATTTAGTAAAGATTCAAAATGAATGGTTTAATAAAAGGCCAGTTCTGTGTTAAAATCATGTTGTTTTTTTCCATCAGCCTTAATGTTAACTTTCATTTGTCACTCAAGATTTCTTCAGTTAACATGGTAGTTTGCAAATCCTGTCCTAGCTCAAAGTGTCCTCCCTGACATGGATTATCTGGTCACCCTAGTTATGTTTAAAAAAATTCAAGGACTATTTAAGCATATTATATGTGCAATACCCGTATCAAATAAAAATAACTTTTTCATCACATTTTTTTTGATCATATGGTAAAACAGTAAAACAATGTAATGACAAACAAGCATACTGCATGTTTTAGACTGTGGTCATGAATGTATATAATGACTAGTAAACTAAAGTACAGAGTGACCCCCCCCCCACCATACTTGACAGGGCTCCCCCTCCTCTCCGATTCTGATTTAACTCCTGGCTTAGGGGGATCATACATGAAAATTTTTATATTTAACCAAAAGTTGGAATGAACTGAAAACTGGGGTCTGTTTACAAATGATGCAATATCGGAAGAAATCCCTTTGAATGTTTATGGCAGAATAAAATGTAAAAACGTGTTTTCGAAAGACAGCGAACGGGTACGTCCTGATTAACCTGCTGAATGTTTCTTCTCATGTATGCTTTCTTTTTTTTATTTATATGAGCAAAGTTGGACTAAACTGTTGCTCACCGAGCTCACATGTTTCTCTGCAGACACAAGGGACAATATCGCCACCAGCAGGAAGGACGAATTGGCGGAAGCCATCTATGACGTCCCCATATCTTACAGGAAACTGAACGACTTCTGGTCAGGTGGGACCTCTTGTGACAACATGCACGGGGGAACAGGAGGGCAGTCCGGCTCCCCATTCTAACAGGAACAGCTCTCAGAGCAGCGGGCTACTGAGTATCTGTACTGGGAAACTCCAGAGGATTTTTGGCTGATCTACAGCCCCCTGTCTCTGTTAAGGGGCAGGGGGGCCCTTTGCTGGTGGCGTTTAGGCCCAGTGGGTCTGGGCTGTAGCACCATAAGCCTGAAACCGTGTCAAGGTTTCTTTTTTATATTATTTTCGGTTTTCATTTGAAATCCAGTTTAGTTTTAGTTAGTTTTCAGTCTGGTTTTATTCATTTAAAATATATATTTCTATGTATTTTTTAAAAATATTTTTTAGTTTGTTTTTTATTTTTTGGGATAGACTGAGAGTTGTAGCGCTGTTTAATGTGTGTGATCTTTCCAGAATCCTACATGAATACACATGCACATAAAATGGGCAAAGTGTGTTATTAACAGTAATGAAAGAAACAAATCATTACTTCATTACATTATGGAAATTATTTGTTAATATTTTATTTCAGTCAGTTTCAGAGGCAATATTTATAGTTTCCATTTGGTTGTAATTTCTTGTCTTATTTTATTACAGTTTGCGAAGATGTTTTCCTATCGTTTTCGTTAATGATGATAACCCTGGCCTGAACCGATTGCTGCTGACAGCTGATGTCTTTTGCAGAAATTAACAAAATGCAATCATTATCTTCAGACCAGCTTATACACTGACATTTTCCTCTGGTTTGTTCTCTCTCCGTACCAACTTCACGATGACAACAATTCACAGAGAGCATTTACGATGTCCCAAAGTCCCTGCCGTGGACGATGTCTGCACAAAGCCTTGGTAAGATGTGAAAATAATCTCTACATTGCACTCGCGTGACTTTATTCCTACTCCTAGAAAAATGAACGGATACAACTGCAAAGTGCATGTTAGCAAACTACTCGGTCTGCTTGACAGCAGATGTTCTTTGTAGAGTCTAACATACAGTCCTAACATATACAGTTATTACTGTAAAATGTAAACTGCTTCTAGCTGTAAACAGTGTCAGGCACTTTAAAACCAACGCTTCTGCATGTCCTGGGAAGACTGACCTGTACCTGCTGGATACGGCTTTTGTTGCAGATGACGTCTGTGACGACGAAAGGTCACCAGATGACACCTTTCTGTACGGCCTTTCTGGGGCCGAAAGAAGATATTCCGATTCCTGATTGGAGAGAAGCGGACACTGTGGTCCTGATCAGATGAGGGTGGGGGAAGACTGGGAATAGCAGATCAGCTCAGACCCCAAACGGGAGTAGTTGAGAGGGTTTTAGTTGTAGGTATCAGAATAGAACCTTCAAGGTTTTATATAATGTGTCCAAATAATTATGAGGCTGAGTGTGTTTCTTCTTTTTTGAGGCCAGTCCTCTGGGACGTTGCATAAATCCTCTGTAAGGTGCACAGTGACACATTTAAAATAACTGGATCGCTTTTAAGAATATATCAGGACGAGGCGGAGGGTTTATTTTTTTATTATTGTTCCTTCATAGGCAACAAGGCGACACAAACGAACGCGAAGCATAAGAGGTACACAGGCCACAGCGACGGCTGGGGAATTTCACCCAGTCTGAGGCTCGTCCGTCACGCTGGGGGCTCTGTGCTGCTGTTAGAGACTGCTTCCCTTAAGTCCAGAACGTGTCACAGGGTTTCACATCTAAACATTCCTCGCTAGCAGAGGAGAGCCATGTGTAAATTATAAATTACAGAAAAACAAAGCACGCCATAGTAAATGCTGTAAACAGAAACCTTTCGGTAATCGAGAAAGTGTACGTTTTTAAATTGTTCCAGCTACTGTAATATACACTGCCTCCATTATTCCTTCAGAAACAAAACTGTAGTGCACAGGATTTCCTGTAAATAAAGCGCAAGCATTTCACAGCTGGATTTGTACGGTGTGACAGTGTGTGAGACATTTACATATAAAGATAAGTCAAAACTGAATACAAGCAGACCAAGGAATCACTGCCACAGGGATTACATGTGCCCTCAGAGGTGTGTGTGTGTGTGTGTGTGTGTGTGTGTGTATATATATATATATATATATATATATATAATTTCAAGTACAACATACCTTTGTCTATACATTTCATATTGAGGGAATTGCTACAATGTAGGTATTTTACACATGAAGGGTTGTGTTGTCGCATGTATTTTCACACAAAAACATGCTAAGCAAATGAATAACAATAAAAATGTCACAGTCCAACACTATTTACCCCCATTATAATACTGCACCCCTGAGGCACTACTGCCCAGCATCACGTGGAGCTGGTCAGTCTTAACGCGATTTAGCAATCTGCAGTAAAAAGGAACGTTGTGGAAACAGGCTTTTAGCGACACAATGTTGCGGTTTCTGGTGAACGGGCAGAGTGGGCTAACCTGTCTGTGCATAAGCGTTTTTACCAAAAGCAAGAGTCACCTGGGGGGTATTCCATGAAGGAGGATTTCTTGCTTATCCGGATAACTTGTTGAATTTAAGGTAGTCTGAACTAAATGAACTTTATCTTCGTTCCCTTACGTTTAGCTCAGACTACCTTAAATTTGTCAAGTTAACCAGCTAAGCAAGAAATCCTGCTTCGTGGAATACCCCCCTGGGCTACATGCTGTAATGAGGGTCACCATATTGTCATCGTCAGATTAATTTAGATTAGTCTACACACATGGCATATCCTTCGACGACTTTAAATAGACAAATAAATATGTACATATTTAACTGAGATGTATTGGGGAATACAGCAGTCTCCCCGTGTTGTGATGTGCCCCTGAAACGCACTTCCCCTGACTAGGGGGTGCCCTGTGCCTGCTCGCTCAGGAACTCCTCCAGCACGCGGATGATGTCGCAGGCCTCGGGCAGGCCGCTGTGCTCGGCGTGCGCGTTGCGCAGCAGTACATCCCCGTTGCCGCAGGCCTGCAGGAAGAGGCAGCAGCGGAATAGGGCGTAGTGACTCATCTCGGCCTGGCGGATGAAGCGCTTCAAGTTGTTCATGTCCTGGATGGCCTGCAGGTGGCAACAGCACGTCAAGCAGGGGCGTGGAAGGAGGGGAATCCAACGCTCGGCATCTACGGGCTGTGAGCTCGCAACACGTGTTTAAAATCTTTTGAGATAAGATCACTGCTTCGATGTTTTTAACTGGGAGTTTCGCAGGTTGATTTCCAACCAGGTGATGCTGTCTATTCAAATGACAGTCTATTATGAATTATCAACTGACTGTGAATAATGAAGACGAGGAGGCTTCTCAGACACCACACGGGACTCTCTTTCTCCGGCACATGAACCCACAGCTCTACTCGTCGCACCAGTTTGTCCAGTAAAGCCACGGCTGGCTGCGCGACACGCACCTTGAGCTTGAAGTTTTCCAGGATCTGCCGTAGCAGGAAGGGGTTGCTGCGCTCTGCCGCGTTCAAGAACGCCTGGATCCAGTCATCGCAGAAGCGGTTGCTGACTGTGGAGGAAATGGGTGGCTGGGTGAGATGGGCGCTTAGAGATGGGCGCTGCCGACGGAAGCGGTGTGTCGGCGGGATGGGGTCACCTGCGTTGGTGAAAAGCGGGGGGGTGCAGGAGCAGTCTACCAGCAGCTTGGACTGCAGCTCCTCCGGGGGGGCCTTGCAGAGGGAGGCTGTGGTGGCCTCCTCCGGGGCCAGACCCTGTAGACTGGCTGCCTTGATGAACCTGCAGTGGGGGTTCGGGGGTTTAAAAGATATTAAAGCTTCCATACTCCAGTGATTTCACATGGACTCACATTCATAGGCATCTGGCTCCCCCCAAAAAATTTGCAAATTTGTCTGGGTTGGGGGCCCAAAATCACTAGCGACACCCGTCATTCATGCAAAGGAGTGGCAATGCTGTGTGTGTGTGTGTGTGTGTGTGTGTGTGTGTGTGTGTGTGTGTGTGTGTGTGTGTGTGTGTGTGTGTGTGTGTTTATTACTCTGTGGGGACCATATTTCTTTATAACTTTTTACCTCATGGGGACATTAATTCGATTCCCACGAGGATAACCTCAATTTTATAAAAAACTATGACTGTAATTAAAAAACTAAGTCTTGTATTTTGTTTGGTTGCTTATGGTTAAGGTTAAGGCTGCGTAGGAGTTAATGGTGTCATTGCTGGGATTAGGGTTATGACCATGGAAATGAATGGATGGTCCACACAAAGATATGAATACAAACGTATGTGTGTGAGAGGTGGTGGCATCTCCTCTCACCTGGTGATGTCTGCCTTTGTTCTCTCATCTGCGCCGATGACATCCACGTTTGTGTGACTCAGCGCCTTTGACATTGAGAGACCCCCCCCCCGGGCCAGTTACATGTCACACCGCACCAAGCGGGATGTATATGCTATCCAACAGCAGCTCTTCTTATTACTACAAATGCAGCGACTTCCTGCCTCTCACTTGTCAAGTAAATATTTCACCCTAAATACACGTCTTTGTAATGATAAAAATCTGACACTAAAATTCGATATATTATTATCACGGTGTCTTAAACATGCTTCAAATAAACAAAGAAGTTGTATTTGACATGAATATGCATTTAAATTCTCCATCCATTTCTTCCCTAAGAGTTTATTTAACCAAAGGTTGTTTTACATGTTAACCATCTCATCAGATTATCTGTGGTAAGTTATGAGAAAGTTATGATGCGACATCTGAAGAATGCAGTTTTCTGGTTTAAATGTTAATGTATTTATTTTGTTCCCTTAGCAGATTAACTACAGGCAACCGGAAATGAATCGCGTAACGTCACGGAATGTGGAGGTTAGTCTGCCGCTTCCCGATTGGCTCTATGCGCTGCATGCAGGCTGACAAGGTCAATGGTCACTCACAGCATGGAGCAGATAGGTCACGTCCCCCTGCATCAGCTGCACCACCCTGTGAATGTGCATGACGGACTCCTCGTACCAGCGGCTGAGGTAGGGCCTGATCTCCGTCTCCAGATTCTGCAGCTGGGAAATTGACGAGACCCAGTCACACGAATTCTTGAATACTGCACAGCTGTACAGCTCTGAGACACTGGGCATGCTATCAATCTAGGGTTACCATTGTTTTTTTAAGGTGGGGAATGACATTGTTCACCAGGGTGTGGTGCATGTGTCAATAAAAAGGAGAAAAGATTTCCATGTTGTAAACCATTATGTTCTGACCTTCTGGGACTCCAGAGCACCCACCTCAGGGCTCAGGCTGCTTTGCAGGCCTTGCACATATTTATCCAGCTCTAATCTGAATGTGCACTCAGTTAAGGTCACAGGAAGTACCAAGAGCCACCTCAGTTTGCCATCACCGTTCCATCTACAGCAGGGGTCTTTTCTGTGATTTCAATGCACAAACTGCTATAGACCGACTGCCTGCCGATTCTACTTCGGTTGGCCAAAAGCTGTCACTCTGGGAAAGGATATAGGTTAAGGCCCCTCTCGCAGCCTCCCAGCAGGCAGACCACATAGCCATCGCCATCCTGCCCCCCGCCTTGCTCCAGGAGGCAGCAGTAACAGCCCACCGCTTCCTCCGGCACACTGAAACCGCCATCCCCCCACCACAAAAAACACCCCTCATACAAAACCTGCTCATTCAAGTCTCAGACAGAACTACTCTATTATATTCTGAGCAGGGCTAGTAGAGATGACTTAGTAAAAATATTCAGACAAACAGGTACGCATATGCTTTTAAAGCTAAATTATGGACAAAGTAACTGCATCAACTATACAACTATGCAGCAGCTAGGATTACATATTCATGCATTTTTACAATTTGGACATAAATACATAATCTGACTGAAATCCACACTCCACCCCACAGTCTAACTAATCTGTGAATAGCCGGACACAGCCTGACACAACAGCGACACTGTATCGGGTGTTAGGGAGACAATGGCAGCTGTCACCTGAGCTCCACCGTGGCGATGTTGCCCATCCCACCCAGAAGAGCACCCTTGCTCAGCCGCCGGCAGATATAGCTGCGTAACTCAGGCTCGGCTTCTGAAGGCAAACTGCTATCCACAAGGGAGAGACTGGAGTGCCCAGAGCCGGAGGGGAAGGCGTGGGTGCGTGATCAAGGGAAGATTCAACAAATCAAACAGGGCACACATAAATAATAATAAATAATCACAGGATACTAATACTATATTTCAATGTTTTTACTTGTGTATTTGCACCATCAGAAAAAAGGGACCAGTCCTGCCACAGATTTGTTCCCTAAGGTACAAACAACATTAATGTGACCCCATTTGTACAAATTTGTTCCTCATAGTCCATTTCTGTACCTTAAAAGGTACATTTACCTACAGCTGGGGTACAATTGGCAGACCCTTGAGGGTACAGTCCCAGTGATAAGTAAATGTACCCTCAAAGGTACAAACTCGTACCTTTTTCTGACAGTGTGGGGTACAGGGCAATTCGCCCCCCTCCCAATAGATGTACACTTAATAGTATGTTCTCGTTCATTTTCATTAAGATTAGACCCCCCTAGTAAAAGCTTAGCCCCATTTTCAAAATGACGCTCGGGCGCAACATGATTACTAGTCCTTGTCGCGTTGAAGCATTGTGGAGGGATAATTAGGTCGCTGATCTCCACCTGCAGTCATCCTGGCTCGTCGTGGACTCCGTCCTCCGGTGGCTCCTGGCCGCGCTCTCTTCCGCCGGCTCCGACCTAAACGGCACATTTTCCGTGTTTGTAACTATTTGGAACATTATACGCAAATTCGATTCTACAGGTCATCTACTAGTAAAACTTTGGCATACTCCAAGAACTTGGTCCAGTGTCACAATTTTGTAAATTAAAGGTAAATGAATTGCAATTAGCATATTTACGCTTGCAGCACCAATATGTGCCATATGTGAAAACATGGGCTACTGCTGTAAACATTGTCCAGCAAGACCTTTTACAGTTGTTTTATATTTTTGAATCCGTGACTGCCAATACGCCGCTAATAAGATGATACATACAACTATACTATGGTGATAAGGTAAAATAAATACGAATTATGCAGTAAAAGAACCCAATCTCCTGGCATCTCGCCCAGCCATATACCCTATTCTGCCTGGGACAGGCTCCGGCGCCTTCCGCGACCTTGACCAGCACCAGGGTACAAGATGAACGTTTAGATAAATAGAAGCAATCATTTCATTAAATTAGTTATCCACGCCGATCTGGATTTTCCTAATGCTAGCGGCATTTAAACATATAATATAAAATCCAATTTAAATACTAATTAGTATTCAATTAGAACGAAACATTCGGATCAAAAGAGCAGATATGAGAGCTACTTTGTTACAGCTACATAATCGCCACTGATGCAATTACTGAGCAGAAAGTTTACATTGTCAGATAAAACCCAAAGCCCGTATCGACACCACTGGATGAATGTTTTTTTCCGTCATTAGTGACATTATTATTATTCATAATATTTCTGAATTGTCAAAGATGTTTATATTCAGCCGCAATTATGTAAGTGGTTCCATTCTAGTATAGTAAAATAAAAACTGTCGATACCTTGTGGTTTCATAAAAATAGACGGAATAATAGCAGTTTATTTGTTGTGATATTTCTTCAGTGTCAAAATCCGTATCCTTTTCTTCCACGTCAATTGAGTCCTGAAAAGAAGACGTCTGCGAAGTGAACATTTTTATCTGTCAGTGAATGAATAAATATTGTATTGTAGTTACTGTTTACAGACGTTAACTGGTGGCGTATGATCATCTGTGGTCCGTCTCCTAAAACATCCGTGTGCAACACACCTCATCTTACATTGATTCCTGTTGAATTCCGCGCTTCCGAATGAGGATGCAGGGTGTTCAACGCATTCAAAACAGACTCATTAGTGTAGACAGCAGTTTAATAATGATTGTGCTAACATTTTCAAGTATTTATAAACAGCGTAGGAAACTCGTCACCAGGTTTACATGCGATATAGGTTTTGATCTTTGTGTATTTTATTTTTCCCAAAACACATGTGCTTGTGCATAGCTGTCTTTAAATGCATTTGTCGTATAAGATACACATGCAAAAAAAAAAAAACGAAATAATAAAACCGCTTTTGATTCTGCGCATGCGTAGCGCACTCTTGCGCGGAGTGCATTGTGGGTAAGCCCGGCATCCGTTGTGTCATTATCTTCCAGTTATACGCCATCTTCTGGAGTGGTCGACTCGTTTTTATATTTCTGTCTTTCTGTTTTTTCTCTTTTGAAGAAGAGCTTTAATTCAAAAGTATGGGGCGTAAAAAGAAGAAGCAGATGAAGCCGTGGTGCTGGTATCCTTTGTGTAGAAGCTGTGTATAGCTCGCCTGGTAATACCGTGTTTAGTAGACACTGTTTGTTAGGCCAGATGGGGGCGAGGTAGCATGGCTGTACAGCTGTTTGTTTAGGGGTACTAAAATTTAAAGGAAATTTCGACAGCTTCTTGTTTACGTGTAATGAATGCATTTATACGTCTTTAAGCAATTGCTGTACGTGTTTCCTCCGATTGTATGGGATAGCGATGAGCTAGCCGACTAACGTCGTAACTAATTGCCATAAGTAGACGTTAACTTAAGTTTTCACGTATCTTTTTTACTGTGGTACTTTTTGTTTTTAAAGTCGACTGTTTTGAGTGAGATGTTTATGTAAGACGAAAGACGTAATGTTTCCGGTGTATCACGCAATTTTGTCCTACTTATTACAAGCGCTGGATGTTCGGAGTACCAGCTGCGTATCTGACTCCAGATTATCGATAATCATTGCAGTCACGTGGCGTGTAAATACGCAGTATGATTTTATATGCCCATATTTTTTAACCTTAATTTGGATCAATAAGGTACTGCAACAGGGATTTCGACGATGAGAAGATTCTCATCCAGCACCAGAAGGCAAAGCATTTTAAATGTCACATATGCCATAAGAAGTTATATACGGGACCTGGTTTAGCCATCCACTGTATGCAGGTACGGTGGCTCCGTTCTTGGCGTGACTTGTTGTTTTTCCTGTTGATGTGATGCACCTTTTTATTGTGAGGTTGATCATGTATGGTATTACACAGGTCCATAAGGAAACCATAGATGGGGTCCCTAATGCAATACCAGGGAGGACAGACATTGAACTGGAGATTTATGGCATGGAAGGAATTCCAGAGAAGGATATGGACGAGCGAAGGCGTGTGCTGGAACAAAAAACTCAAGGTACCTGTGGTCCTACAGGCGTTACCCGGGGCTGACTCTGAATCAGGAGGTGTTGGGCTGGGGGCTTCCCTCCGCAGCATCTGGTCTGTTTGGGATCCCTACAGTCTGTCTGAGTCCTTCTTTAAAAGGATGCTGTGCCCTACTTTGTAGCGGAGAGTCAGAAGAAGAAGCAGAACAACCAGGACGACTCTGATGACTATGAAGATGATGAGCCTGGGCCCTCATTCCAGCCGCCCGTCACGCAGCCCCAACCCAGCTTTATACCCCCAATGACCCAGCCGGGGGTGTCCCCTGTCCCGGGTGCCCCAAGCATGCACCCTGGGGGCTACGCGGGTACGCTAATCTCTATCACTTTATTCCTCTTCTGTGTTGCTGTGAAAACTGCCAAGTAACACTCTCTTGCCCTGCCTTCTGTGCAGTGATGCCCCCCATGATGCCAGGTGTGCCACACATGATGCCAGGAATGCCCCCTGTAATGCCAGGCATGCCTCCTGGGTAGGTCTCCTGCTGTGGTATGTACAGGCTGGGGGGAGGGGTGCCCTTATTCTGCTGGTGTCTTATATAGTCTAGTCTTCCTGTGTCTTAACAGGATGATGCCTATGGGTGGCATGATGCCCCCTGGACCTGGAATGCCCCCGATGATGCCAGGCATGCCACCAGGTAAGACCTGCCTGTTACCACTCAGCCTGTATTAAATCCATGTGTGTGCTGCTCTTTATTCATGTGACAACCTTTCCCCGCTCAGGTATGCCACCTCACATGGACCACCGGGCAGGGAATCCCCACATGGCCCCTGGGCCCCCTGTCACAGCTCACGGCATGCTCAGCAGGCCTGCTGGGCCTGTAGCCACGGCGGCTATGGCCCCACCTACTATCACCAAGCCGCTGTTCCCCAGCGCAGGACAAGTACAGGTATGTGAGCTTGGGCTCCCTGAATGTGCTCTCACATTTGTGTTGGCTCGGTTGCCTGGGATGTAGGTTATGCCTGTTTTGTGTGATGGTGTCTGAGCATGTTCAGTAGTTTTCTTGTTCAAACACAGGTGCTCGTTACGCACTTGATGTCAGTATAGTTGGCATATGAGCCACGAAGGTTTGACTGGTGTCCTTCTGTAGCCTCCCGGGATGAAATGGACCCCTGATAACTGTGTGTGAAGTCGGCGCGCGCAAAACAGTTAGGCTGTGACTCTGCTCTGTCCGTGCTACATGAGGGGTCTCGCGTTCCTACTACAGATTCTCTGTCAGCACCTGCTAAGCCACGGTTTCCCTGCTCAGCCCAAATAGGCGGGAAACTCATTTTTGTGATCTGAGCCACAGCTCCTCTAGTGGTGTGAGCTAGTGATGTTTAGCGCAAATCTTTGCTGCTGGTCCGTCATGTAGCAGCTTTTCCTGCAGGAAACACTGTGTTGTAAACAGAAGCCGCTATGTGGTGTCTAGGTCACCTGGTGCGTCTGTGTGCATTTGCGTCGACGCATACACAGTGCTGTTCTGTAGGGGGCGACACAACCTTGTTTGAAACTCGCCTGCACAGACTGGCCCTGGATATACGGATTAGTGTATGTCACCATGGCAGTGCAAGGGCTTCATCCTTCTCGGGACCAGCATTTGCATGCCTGAAATCCCATTGGCTGGCTCATATGCCCCTCAGGCTCAGCAGGCGGCGTCGGCCCCGGTCGGCACAGACTTCAAGCCCCTGGGCACGGGCACAGCCACCACGTCCGCCGACCCGCCGAAAGCCACCTTCCCGGCGTACTCGCAGTCCAGCCCCTCGGCCGCTAATGCTGGTAGCACAGTGTCCAAGCCGCCAGCCACTGTGACAAGTAAGCCTGCCACCCTCACTACCACGAGTGCAACCAGTAAGTTGATCCACCCTGATGAGGATATCTCACTGGTAAGTTCTACATGGCATTATTCACCTTACATTTTACCCTTTAACAGTAAGTAATGTACCTGTAAAGTCAGTGCCTAGTGAATAATCCTGATGTTTTATTCACTTAATAATCCCCCCCCCCACCCCTTCAGTCCTCCAGTATTTCACGTTGCGATCCTGCTAGTATCTTAGCGTCTGTCTGTTTTTGCTCCTATTCCCGGTAGGAGGAGATGCGGGCCCAGCTGCCTAGGTACCAACGTAATGTCCCTAGGCCGGGCCCGACACATATGGGCGCCCCGCCAGTGTCGCCGATGGGGGCCATGATGCCCCCACAGCAGCCTGGAATGAGGCCCCCAATCCATGGTACATAATCGCCATCCTTCTCTCTGCCCCCTGCTTTTTATAGAGTGCCAGGCTGGAATGGCGTCATGTGACATTTCACCCTTTTTGTTACAGGTCAGTACGGGGCTCCACCACAAGGAATCCCGGGGTATATGCCAGGTGGGATGCCTCCATACGGACAGGGCCCCCCGATGGTGCCCCCTTATCAGGCAGGACCACCAAGACCACCTATGGCCATGCGGCCCCCTGTAATGTCTCAAGGTGGGCGCTATTGAGGCCTAAGTTTGGTGACCTAAACTTTTTTTTTTTTTAAAGCCCCTTGTACTTTTTATGGCCAGACAGTATAGCCTTGTTCTTCAGTCTACGTCAGCGCGATAGAAACACGGACTCGCACAGGATGCCTTGTTTTGCTTAATGTTGTTTTTTTTTTGAACAAGCACAGTGTCACAGTTTTTATATTTGAATTGTTTCCCCCATGTTTTCTCATTTAGGGTTTTCTTTAAAGAGGTGAAGTGTAGTACATGTGTTTCATGACGTTTCTGAAGGCGTTGGAGATACAGTAACGGTGACCGCGGTTGTGCTGAGATGGCAATCCTTCACAGCGCCTCGCGTGCTGCCGGACTCGGTGTCCCCGGCCTGGTTGGGTGTAGGCTCCTAGGCACCATTCCCTGTGCTGTAACCTTGACACACTGGCTAACCTCATTTAGCTTTGCCCCGTTACAGGCTTGAAATGGCTTGTGAATTTTTTCTGAATGGTTGTAAAGATTTATTGTAATAAAATTTTGTTAATCATGGGCCTTAATATTTTTTCCACCTTGGCTTGCAAAACTTGAAGACTTTTTTTTTTTTTTTTTTTTTTTTAAACTTAATACACACATCACAGTGCCTTCTATCTGCTTCTGTGTTGGAGTCGATGGATGGTTGCTGTCCTCAGGCACCTTGGTGTTTTTGGTGGTGCCTGTAGAACACCATCCATCCATTTTCTGTAATCCCTTATCCTGTATCCGTATGGAGCCTATGGGCACAAGGCAGGGAACAACCCAGGATGGGGCACCTTCCCATCACAGGGCACATGCACATACCATTCATACCTATGGGCAATTTGGTAACTCCAGTTAACCTCAGCAATCCAAAGTACCCAGAGGAAACCCCGCAAACTCCACACGCATGGAGCCATGGCAGAAACTGGAACCCTGCTCCCAGAGGTGTGAGGTGACAGTGCTGTTTGCCACGCCACTGTGCTGCCCTCATGCTCTGCTGAAAGTACTCCTAAACCATTTCTGCTCTTTGGGTCGGGTGGCCAGGTCGTGTGACGCGATACTCTGTCACACTCTTTTGTAGGCAGCTTGGCGTTTCCAAACTTTTGACTGGTACTATGTATTAATTAAAATATCCATATTAAATATGCCCACCTACACAGATATATATTGATTTCAGTAAGTTTCACTGGCTGCTTCAGGGAAATGCATTTTGACCAGAGTGAAGCCTCTGAATGCTAAGCCTGGGTATGACTGGCACAGTTCCCTTTCATCCTGGGTGATGGTGACCCCTGGTGGTCATACAGATGATTGCATCTATTCAATCATCAATTCATGTGGAAGAAGATTAATCCGGAATCCATTTGTCCATTTTCCTTGCAGCCCATGCCTTTCTTAAAGGTTTCTGCCAGCACTAAAGTTCAAAGGCATCAATACTCCTGTTTTTTATCCATTGTCCAGCTTTCACATGTAAAGAGTATCAAAACAACGTATTCTGCACAATTCTGACCTCTGATACTATTTCTAGAGATTTCTAGAGATGTAACATTTCATGACTCTTGGATGCTTTGTTACTTGTTCCAAAAAGGCAGACGGTCTCTATAGCCTCTGCCTTCGTCCTCAACATGCAAAGTAGCTCATCCTATGGTCGTAAAGCCCTTGTACAAATTAAAAAAAATATTCCAGGCTATCTGGGCAGCTTTAATGGGTGTTATCACAGGTTTGTCTTGTTTTGGTTAGTTCGCGCCGGGCTTTCGGAGTTATATGGAGGGAGTCGGTGCCGCTGCGACGGTCCGGGGGGCATGGCGCGCGCTCTTAGTCCCGGTAAGTTTTTTACCGGAAAGTATAATTTTATTCATTACAGAGCCGTTCCGGTTTCAAGTCTGAGCTAAGTGCTGTGCTGCTTCCTGTCCGATTGACTTTCCCGCTCTCTGTCCAGGGTATGGGCGTTAGGGGTCCGGAGCTAAACGGCCTTCATGAGTGAGGTTCTTACGTTCACGATGGGATTCCACCCAATTCACAAATATATACCAAACAAACAAAAAAGAAAATCTATCAATAAAGAAAACGTACATATACCAGACGGTTTATTTCCCATGGAAGAAAGACCATCCCGTCCCACCGTACCGCTCCGGGGATTCCCCCAGTCCAAGCCTCGCGGGATAAGGGGTCACCCCGGCTCGTCGCCCCGCGTCCCAGTGCCTGAGAGGCACGCCGCACACTAAAGCAGACGCTTCCTAACCATCCTCAACAATCCTTCGCCGACCCCCATTGCTCCTGTTCCGTTTCCAGAGCACCGTCCATCCCCCCGATCCGCACCCGTCTTTTTTAACTTCTTTCCCCCGCCTCCTTCACAGGTGCAACTTACTTTAAATGATCTGCTGAAGGATGTTTGCATGATGTCTCTCACCTGCAGCTGACCTCCGCAGTCCCCATCTACACAGGTAGGCAGCTTCAGTGAACCTTGGGGCGGGAGGAGCAGGAGACTAGTCTGTCTGCAGAGTTCTGAATATCAGATGAAGGACATCTTCGTCTGTCCTAAGGTCATATAGGGAACTTTGAGCTGCAGCACTTTCATAACCAGATGAGGACGTTCAACAAATGTCCCCAGTGTTCTGTCAAGGTTTGAAACGTTTGTTATCTTTAGAGACTTCGAGGTAACGTTATACATGGTCTCCGGAACATCCCCTTCTACGTGTGGCCTGACTTGAATATGTCGTTTTTGATAAAACTCATGCTAGGAATGAATCAAGAAGGCGATATGATGAATGGAACTGTTGCTATTGCCAACCCTGTGATCACAATTGTCCTTGTAGCTCTGCAGATGAACTGTTGTGCTATAGTGGAATACTTAGGAACTACATGACTGCCTTTCTCTTTTCAAAGAGGTCACCAAGGAAAGGGAATGCTAAAATAGAGCAGGATATGGGGAGTGGCCATGTAGACACCAGGTGTCCTACTGGCTATACTGAACGTGTCGTTAACCACCACGCTCATTGGCATCTGGTTATGTAAGGTATATACAGTTATTCACCAACTTCGGTCCGTATACGAAACATAATTCAATCCCGAATGACGCCTGGAAGATATTCAAACTGAAAATACCTCAAAAACGCTTAAAACAAGATGTACCAAAGATGTGGAATAGCACCTTATGTCTATAGCCGCCTAATTAGATCTTTTTTTCTATCTCGTCTTTGCATTTTCAGACTGAAGTTTTTTTTCTATTATTATTTTGAACAACATAGAGGTTCCACTAATTTCATTAAAATGAATTTAATGAGGTGGGAAACCACATACCCTGGCGGTAAGATTAGCCTGTGCCGCCCACTGACTGACAGCCGTACCGAAAATCGCGCTTGTCCGCGGACGTCAGCGCTTCCTGCGTGGGGGAGCAGCGCAGCCGTGTGGCCAGTAAGCGCGGCTGCTGCCTGCAATATACGCGTCACAGACAATCCATCCATTTTCCAGAACCGCTTATTCCATATGGGTCGGAGGGGTCCGGAGCCTATCCCGGAGGCTGCAGGCGCAAGGCAGGGAACAACCCAGTATGGGGCGCCAACCCATCGCTGGGCACACTCACACACCATTCACACACACATGCAGACCTACGGGCAATTTGGCAACTCCAATC
>JAAGVU020000044.1:1330445-1342396 GCA_011763525.2 Mormyrus iriodes | reverse complement strand
CCCCCGCTCCGACTGATGCCCCCCCGCCATTCGCATTTGCCGACGCCCTCTCACACCCATGCACTATTTAGTGGTTATAGAAGGTGTAGCTTGAAAGAGCATACTGCAGACTCTGTACTGCACTCATATACTCATGCAACTTAACCCAGTTAAGCATTTCATCTGAAATATTTCTCTAAATGACTTGCTTCTAATTAACTAGCCATAAGTTAAGGATCACTGGTTTAAACCTCGCCACAGTTAAGCAAAAAAAAAAAAAAACCTCATGGCTGCTGAGTGGGGAGATGTCCTCTGGAGGGCTTACCTGAGTAAGAAGTGGCACTCCATCCCGCCGCCAGGCCCAGACTGCTGCCCCCCCACGCAGAGGAGGGCTTGGCGTTAGCCAGGCCCGGGGGGGGGCGCGGGGGGGCCGTTGTGTTCCTGGGGCCCTGCAGTCCCTTCCACAACTCATGGGACAGCGAGGCCTTGGGTGGACCAGAGGACCAGCTAGGTTTGTCTGACAGTTTCCCTGGGGGGGGGGGGGCAGCAGGTTAAGGGGGCTTTGCCAGGAGGTAGGAAAGCATCTGCAGCTCGATTTAAGGGGGGGGCGTAAAGGAGGCTTAAGTGAAGTTTAACTGAGCCAAAGTTTTTATTTATATATTTCAATTTGCCTTTGAACTCTAGTTTAGTTTCAGTAAGGGTTCAGTACGGTTCATTTAGCTTTATTATTGTTTGTTTTCAAGACATTTTTAATTAATTCTTACATATTTCAGTTTAAGTTTGAGTCATTTTACTTCTAGGAACAGAATAAAAGTTGTAGAGCAGTTTTGTGTGTCAGATTTTTAGAGAGTCCTACATATAAAAAATAAAGCATAAAAAAATTATTACTTTTGCTAAATAACATTAAAGATTATTAACAAAGTATTTGACATTTGTTTTTATTTCAGTTAGTTTTGGAAGGAATATGATTAGTTCTAATTTAGTTGTAGTTTTTGTATCTTATTTTATTTCAGTTTATGAAAACGTTTGCTTACAGTTTTATTTTAACGTTAATAACCCTGGTGCAGAGTAAGACATAGAGGCAGTCTGTTTAGTGATGGGACTCTCCCCCGCCCGGTTCGGACCCCCTCACCTGCGCTTCCGTCCCTTAGCAGATATCTGTTTACATCCTGGATGCTGGTGTTGACGGTGGGCCCCATGGCGACGCTCCCTGGGGTGGCGTCCGGGTCGGTCCCGGGGTCCACGTTCTGCAGCCCTTCCCAGGGCACCCCAGGGAAGAATTCTGGGGGGGGGGGGTGGGGGGGTTGACAGGAGGTGGAGCTGTAACATGGCAATATGCAGCAGCATCCACACCCGGCACATGTGCGACAGCGCTGCCCACCTGGTGGCCAGGTGACGCTGGTCCCATTGGAGATCTTGTCCCCAGTGCCCTTGACCTGAGCCCAGCCTTCAGAGGTCACCAGGGAGCTGGTGGGGGACTCAGTGCTGGGGTGCAGGTTGTAGCTGTAGGAGCTATCCATCGAGGGCTTCCCCGGTGGGGGGGGCAGCTTGGACATGGAGCCTGCAGAAACATCAGTCACCCTTGGTTGTGTGTGTGCATATAGGCGTGTGCTGCATGTCCGGGTCTTCAGACTCTCATACCGTATTTACTGAAGCCTGGCTCTGAGACACCATCCCGAGGGCTGGGGTGCGTCCACTGGGACAAGCGAGACTGCGGCTGGGAGGGGTCCTTCACACACAGGCTGTCCGCCTCCATGCCGGTGACATTCATGTTCAGGTTCAGTCCAGCTGACGGAAACGGGGAATTAGGATCCATCGGGGATGGTTTACAGGCACGGCCATCCATAAGGGAGGAGAAAGGGGAAGACTTTCAGGGGCCCAGACACTAGGGGGCGCCCCTGAACATGTGAGTGTGGATTACGGTATTTTTCAGGGGCCCAGCCATGTCTTTGTGTGGCCCTGTTCACGGGCACATAGGGGCAGTAGCCGGGAGGCAAACAAACCAGTGACAATCCCCCAGTGACAATCAAGGTGACCTACTTGGGTTTGTTTTCCCAACCAATTACAGCCCCCGCCATGGAGGTGCACAGGACTCACTATCTCCTCTGTCTTATTGGTAAGTACAAGGGAGCGGCTTACCGAGAGAGTAGGGGGCATAGGAGCTGGGGGTGGACTGCGACTCTTTGGTCTGCATGTCGGCAAGGCCTGGAGCCGGGTGGTGGCCCGCGAAGCCATCCAGGGCCGATTTGCCGGCGCCAGGGTGGGAGGGAGTCGGCGTCTGCTGCTTCTTCAGCAGGGCCTGAGCCAGTTGCCGCTGCTGCTGCTGGATCTGCTGCTGCATGCTGCTGATCGTACGCGCCACCTGGGGAAGAAGGGCGTGGTGTGAGAAAATGGGTGTGGCATAAGGGGAGGGGTGTGGTGTGAGAAAATGGGTGCGGCATAAGGGGAGGGGCGTGGCATGTGGGAGTGGGGCAGGGGTGGGCGAGGCGGCTCACCTGCTGCTCCTGCTGCCTGGCCGGGCCAGATGCAGTGCGGTGGGTCTGCAGCATCTGTTGCTGGATCTGCAGACGCTGGTAAGTCTGTAGAAGCCACATGCAGGTAAGCAGCTGCGCATACATGCATCTGACAGCCCCATCTAATCTCCTTCATACTGTTTGAATTTTATGAATAGTCTGCTCTTTCCACAGAACAGCTAACATCCCTCCTAAAAGGATTCATGATAAGGATAA
This sequence comes from Mormyrus iriodes, assembly GCA_011763525.2. Classification (NCBI taxonomy): domain Eukaryota; kingdom Metazoa; phylum Chordata; class Actinopteri; order Osteoglossiformes; family Mormyridae; genus Mormyrus; species Mormyrus iriodes. The sequence goes on along the minus strand of JAAGVU020000044.1, from coordinate 1,339,688 downwards.
TAGGTAGTGACGGCCAAATGAAGTCTCATGAACCATTTTCTGTATTTTCTGATGCCACTAGATGGTGCTCTCCATTCAAAAAAGGGCTCAAAGCATTCCTCAAAGCAACCTAAGAGCTCCATCTAGTGGGGTCAGAAAATATAGCAAATGGTTCATGAGGTTTCATTTGCCCATCACAACTACTAGGGATCTGCGTTCTTTAGCTCCTACATGAATATCTAGCAATTTTCTGTTTCTCCCATTTCCACCAAATATCTAGCAGGGCTTCAGTGTGCAACCAAAAATCTGTTGAGTATAACTATATGTTTTTCATTGGTCACACTAGTGCGCCTAACATTTCGCAGGTCTATCTGTTTTTTTTTTTTCAGGGTCAGAGCCAATCAAAGGCAGAGAAGGGGCGGGTCTTAGCCACTTTAGACCAGTGTTACTGAAACTATACATTTATGAATGTTTTAAAAAGGTATGTATAATCGAAATGTTTTATTAGCTTAATAATGTACATTTAACTCGATAGCGATATGTTGTCTTGATTATAACCATATATTTAGTTTGGTAGCAACATGTTTGCTTAACGTGTAGGATCATAATTTTTATTACCCTGATACATTGATATTAGGGATTATTATTTTGCTTTACCATTATATATATTTAATTGCAGATCTAGGCCTAATTATATTACACGTAATCTGTTGACTCAATCTAATAAAACGTCAGTTACAATATCAAGCTACATACAAACGTAATAATTTTAAAATAATAATGAATAAAAACACACCTTTTTATAAACATTTGTTGACGTAGGGCAATTTTATTAATGCTTGCTGCAGCTATTGAGCTAAAAATACATTAATAATACAATGAAAATAAAATGAATGTGGGTTTTACTGTCAGTCTAAATGCCAGTCATTTTGTAAAAATAATACAAACACCTTTAAAACGTTCGTACCACTTTCAGAAACACTGGTTTAAGAAACACATCCTGTGTCGTGACAAGTATGTGACCACCAGAGTACGCCCCCCCCCGCAGCATTAAAGCATCAAGCAGCAGCAAACCAATGCTTCTTCTATAAGTATCTGGGAGCAGCACACACTTTTCAGTCATTTGAGTTTTATACATTTTCAGTTTGTCAAGCATTTTAAACATGGCCACTATTTAAGTTTTGTTTTAAAATAATAAAGTTGTGTTTTTTTCTGTTTGTGCTGTGATTCAAATAAAGACAAACGATTATCTGTAGCTTTATTCCTGTTTACAGCCATTTACATAACTATTATTGTGTACGGGGAATGACACAAATGGTAACCCTTAAAATGTATCGCTGTGCTGCTAAAGGCCCTGTGAAGAATCTGGGTGCACCTAAATGGAAAAAGTTAGTCTGGAGCCTCATCTGCCACATCTGTAACCACCATGGACAGACGTTTCCCTGACACTGAGGTGACCATTAAGCTCCCACCGCACCCAGAGCCCATCGGCCCTCGTCTGTGGCCCTGATCGGCGACTCACCAGCTGTAGCTGGTATAACTGGTTCAGGAGGCTCGTGTGCTGAGGGTTGGCTGGGGAGTTCAGAAGGCCGGGGTTCAGACCGACACTCTTGGCAGCTAACTGCAGCAGCTGCGCTTGGACCTGCAGAGATGTGGAAGTGGGTATAGAGACACATCAAGCACCTTCAAGTTGGCGGCCTTGAAGAATACATCACCGACAAAAAGTTAGATTTTTACGACTTCAATGCAGAAAAAAAATCAATCAGTGGTCCAACTGGAAGCCCTGAGGTTAGCACTTCAGCGTAGCTGCTACCACCAGCATCTGTGTACCCAGAAATGTGTCACATACATTCCTCTCTTGGTGGAGATGTTTGTAACCTCACAAAGATGGTAATGTTGTGCTGATAGCTCTAGAAAAAAACTTTCATGTTTTTTTTTTTTTAAGTGCAGACATTGTGCTCGCTGATTTTCACCAGTTATTGAGCTCGCTCTGTGTGTGTATAATATAGGTCATGTATATATTACATTGTGGGGACCATTTCTTCAGTCCCCACAAGGGGAAGCTCCATTTTATAAAGCTCTGTGGATGCAATTAAAAAACTAAAAGTCTTGTATTTTGTTTGGTTACTTATGGTTAAGGTTAGGGCTGGGTATCGGTTAAGGTTGTCATAGTTGGGATTTGGGTTATGCCCATAGCAATCAGTGGAGAGTCCCTATGAAAATATGAATACAAACGTATGTGAGTATCTCCCCCTGGTGGTGTATTTGAGGCTGACCTGAGGGGAGAGAAGCTGAGGCACTTGAGCACGGTGACCAGTCTGGGAGGAGCCGAGGGGCGTGGCCAGCGACAGGGAGGGTGGAGCCTGATGCTGGGGATGGATGGAGCGAGCTAATGCTGCCCCACTGCTGCCAAACACGCCACCCTGCATTTGTTTGTGTGTGTGTGTATGTGTGTGTGTGTGTGTGTGTTGGGGGGGGTTTGCATACACGATAAAGTCAATTTATTATCATTTTATATATTTAGAGAATAGACATGCACTATATGCAGAAGCAGTATATTTCAGCAATAATTTTAATGTTATGATCTACATTAGTTGCGCTGAATTAAGGTAATTAATCTGCCCACTCAGCTGCAAATGCAGGCTTAATGCATCACTGAACAGAGCGATGTACAGTAACCGTGTGATAAATCACAGAGCAAGGAGGCCATTGGTAGGTGACGCACATTATCTCCGAAAGCAGGACAGTGTGACGGGGGCTCTTTGGGCAGCGGTGCCGTCCGGCAGCCTGCAGGCTTGGGAACCGGCCCATTGCTGTAGTCGGACCCGCCCACCAAGCCTCGCTTGTCCAGGGCAGTCTTCTTTTCCAATAGAACACCTGGGGAAAAAAATTAATAGGTGTGCAAAGCAGGTGAAATCCATCCTTTTATCAGGACGGACCATAATAAAAGACGAGAGCTGCACTACATGACTGCGGCCAGCAGGGGGCACTCACTCATTGCTTGGTCCAGATTCATGCCAGTGCTCTTGAGCGCCTCCTCTGCCGGGTCCCTCTGAAAACACACAGCACAGAGTCAACAGATGGCAGATTCCACAGCAATGGTAATGATCCACTACACTGGCAATTATACATCCTCGACAAAGAGACATCTCAGCTGGCTCTGGCGCCCTCATCTGTTAAGCAGGAGAAGTTCACTTACAGGAAAGCCCATGTCCGTCAGCTGTTTGATCAGGTGATTCATGAACCAGGCGTCGTCCTGCTTATTTGCTGCTTTTCCCTGCCAATGGGAGGAAACAAGTCAGTCCATCAACCAATTCAGTTCAATTCAGTTTTATTTGTATAGCGCATTTTCACAATACATTGTCTCAAAGTGCTTCATATTATCCCCAGTGAGCAAGTCAGAGGCGACAGTGGCAAGGAAAAACTCCTTAGAAGGAAGAAACCTTGGGAGGAACCAGACTCAGAGGGGTAGCCAATCCTCCAGGTGCTGGCGGGGGTCAGAAGAGTCCCAATTGTCCCAATTTTAACATTTAAAACCAATAGCATGACAGTGACTGTGGTGAGAGCCCTCCCATCTCAGTCACCTTCTGTGGCACCTTTCTGGGCATGCTGCCCCAGGAGCTGCTCTCCTGAGGGGCAGGAGTGCCACTCCACACGTCCGAGGTTGGCTCCTCCGTGCTGCAACCCCCCCAGCCTTCTTGCATAGATTTGGGAGCTTGTGGGAGGAGCAGAGAGGCAGAGAGACAGAAAAACTTCAGGGGAGCCCAAGACATTGAAGTCAACATTCATCATGACCACTCGGGGGCAGAAAGCCCTTCCCGTCCTTCCATGTTGGAAAGATGCAAAAGTATAATATAATAAAACAATACATAATACAAATACTGCTCGCGATAACTGAACAAACACAAATATTTTTAAAGTGTGCTAGCTATGATCTAATTTAAATTAATCTAAATGGAAACATGGCGTTTCAATAACAGTAGACATAGCAGTGCATGCTCGAGTACCTGGCTTGCGCCCGGCTGGTCCTGGGGGTGCAACCCCTCTGCTGAAAGGCCCGGGAGCCTCGGGGCCCTCTGATCCCCAGCTTCCACAGGTAGCAGGGGGTTTGCCCCAGGCTGACGTCCCGTTGTCCACAGCGATGGAGGAGCAGGTCGGCTGCCCCCATGTGGATTCCGCTTTGGGGGGGACAGCTGGCTGCTCCCCCCAGCCTACGGGACAGAGGTTACCATAAGCTATGAACAGTGGTGCAGATTTTTTCCGGAAAATCTGCAGAATCCAGTGACACCCAATTGTGTAAATCCTAAGTATCCCCCAGTAATCACTCTAGTCTGAGAGATGGGAATTTAGTGTTAAACAAGTTAAAAATCTGAGCTCTCTAGGTATGTTTTTAAGGGCTTCAGAGCCAAAAACCAAGCTGAAGCTAAATTCACATAATAAAAGTTAGCGGTTACCGTTAGCTTCCGCTTTTAAGCGGTTTATCGGTTCATTGTTATCAAATTCAACTTTGTAGTTAGCGGATTAGCAGTTATCGAAGCTAACTTTTTGGTTAGCTGTGCTTACCACTGGCTATGACGTAATGATCACTCCTGTTCGCTGGATACTTAAGTTTTATGGAGCTCTGGGGTCACAAACAATTTTTGTTGTGTGCACAATGTAGCTTAAAGGGGCTTAAACTAAGCCCATGAATTCCCTAAAATGCGCAACACAGTTTAATTTCTTTCATCCTCTCAATTTGCGATTTCAAGCTCTTGAATTAAATAAGTTCTGCTCACGTTTTGTTTTTTTTTTTCCCCAAAGCCAGAAGCTGGAATCTGTGGGACAGTGGTCAAGCCAAAAAACTGTCCGTGGTCCTTCCAGGGCTCCATTAAATACACATAATCAATACTGATATTAAAATGCAGAAAGAGCAGCTGAGTATTGAGCATGAACAATAACATTTTCTAAACCTGCAGTTTGCTATGATTTTAATGATGAGATTAAGTGCAATACTCAAAAGCTACAGCAGGGGGCACCAAACCATTCCAATAATTGCAACCATTAATTATACATAAGGCTTCCTAAAATTACACATCACAATCTGTAAATGTGCTCTGTTTCCATGGGGGGCTTTTATAAACAAAATTCTTCCTGCTTTTTCAGCCTCAATGCCTTATAACTCACATATATATTTCACAAATGCACACATCTGGGACCCCAGAATGAGCTGGACTCTAGATATAATTCTAACACAAACAAACAGGGGGAGCTGCTGTGCTGCCCTTACCCGCAGTTGCCATGGGGGGCCTGCTTGGTGCTGCTGGCTGCTGAGGCCTGCCCGGATTGGCTGGACCACCGATGGGGGCAGGGCGGCCATGGCAGGGGGCAGGCAGCTGGCCGTGTCGTGGGACGCCATGATGGGTTTGGCTGCTGTTGCCAACGGGGGCGGTACCCTGCTCCTGGTTGCCTGAAGGTTTGTTTTTGTCCCACAGGTTGATGGCCTTGCTGTAGGTGTTGGGGTCGCCCCAGGCTGACGTGCCATCGTCGATCTCCATCTTGTGGCGGATGGAGGAGGAAGAGGGCTCCTCCCAGCCAGTGGGCTGCCCTGTAGCCAGCTCCCGCTGTGCCACAGCTCTGCTACCCCCTGTGCCCCCAGTCCAGTTGCCCGGCTTCGCCGAGGTCGGCCCCCCCTTGCTTCCTGCTCTGCCGGTCCCTTCCTGGGATTTGCCCCCCCAGCTCTGCTCAGGGGGTGGCAGCTGTTCCCCCCAGGCTCCGCCCACCTCCTGAGGGCCTGCCCCCCAGCCCAGGGAGCTCTCTTTCCAGCCTTCTCCCTCACCCTCCCAGGCCGGCTTCGGCGGGCCACTCTTTCCCTCCTTGGGCTCAGCCCAGTCCTCCCCGCCCAGTGTGCCGCCTCTGCCAGCCCAGCTGTGGGGGGGTGCGGGCTGGGGGCCCTCACTCCAGCCCTGGGTCTGTTTGGCCTTCCCTTGATAGCTGTGCCAATTGCCGGGCATTTCCTCTCCAGTACCGGTTGAGCTGCCCGCCCATCCAGGTGGGCCAGCAGGTACTTTTCTCTCAGTTTGTGGCTCGACTCGGCTGGGCCTGGGGAGCGAGTCGGGACCCCCCCAGCCCGCAACCGTGGAGACCCCCGACCCAGCAACCTCGCTCCTCTGCTCCACCTCCACTCCGCGCCCAGCAGGGGGCTTGGGGTCGGAGCCTTCGGGGCTGTCCTCCTCCGTCTCCCACGCCGTGTGCTGTCTCACCGGCGTCTGACCCCAGCCTGTGTTGCATAGCACCCGGGGGTCCAGGTCCTGGGTCGGCAGTGGGGGGTTCGTGTCCTTCCTGGAGGGCTTCTTACTGTGCCGAGGAGGCCCCTCATGGCTGTCGCTGCTGCCCTCGCTGGAGGGCGTCCCGGCTCCGCAGCTCCAGGACCCAGGGTGCTCCTGCTGGGGGCTCCCTGCCAACTCCTGTCCTTTAGCCTTGCTGGAGCACTGGTCCCAGCTGGGTGTCGTCACCCCCCTATCACTCCCACGGCCCCAGGCGGTTGTGCCCAGGTCCCAGGAGGACCTGCTCTCCTGATTGGCCGGTGCGGAGCTTGTGGCCCCACTCTCCCAGTCCGGAGCAGTGCGGACAGGGTTCGACGGCCCCCAGCCAACACGGTTTGGCCCGTTGGCATTACCGTTCTGTGGTTTGCCTCCGATGGGCATGTTCGCGGGAGGGGAAGGAGGTGTCTCCAGACCATCAGGTGCCATCGTTCCACCCCAGGAGCCAACACCTCCATTTCCTGCAGCATTACAACTGGCCCCGCCCATCTGTGTATTGGCCCCAGACCCTCCTGTTGGGCCGCAGAGCCCGGGGGGCGGGGCGTTTCCACTCAGTGACCCGCTGGCACCCTCCTGACCCAGCACGGGCCAGGCAGATGGGTTGGCACTTGGGTTCAAGTTCATGGCACTCCAGCAGGGTTGGCCCCTCCCTCCCGTAGGCGGGGCCTCGTGGTTCCCATCTCCACCAATGGCAGCGGGACCGTGGGCGGGGCCAAGGCCCCAGGCTTTGCCTGTTGCCTCCAGGCTGGCGGTGCTAGTGACAGGGTGGTTGCCTGGGTAACGGGCTTGGGGGGAGCCCTCAGCACCTCCGCTCATGCTGCTGCCTCCCTTGGTGATGTCGTCGGCGTCCGTGGCTCGCTTCGAGGGGGCGCGGCCGTCGACGCGGGAGACGCGGGGCCAGGCCTCAGCGTCTCGGTCGTCCACGATCAGCTGGTCCCAGCTGGCGCTGCAGGTGGGCGAGCCCCCGCCACGGGGATTCTCATACTGGGATGACTCTGCAGCACAGAGAGACGGGGGGGGGGGGCGGCAGGTCAACTCCTCGAAGCCTGGGAGAGATGGACAGACCCTCGCCGGCGAATCGCGGGGCATAATTTACGTGCCTTCAAAATCATAACAGCACCGTCATAATTAGGTCACAGCTGCATTTCCATAAGCCATGTGCTGCCACAACTTAAGAACTGGGAATACAGATTATGGTGGATACTACTGCTGCTGAGCATTTCAATGGCCAGGAGGAGGTTCAGGGTGGCAGCTCCGCAGCCTGGCACAGTCCCGCCACACCCCGCGCCAGCAGGGGCCTGGGTCAGATTGAGGGCTTCTTCACGGGCCGGAGATCGACCTCGGCCAGCTGACCGCTCGGGGTTTTTAAATCACAGCTGATATGTTTAGCAGCGGTATTAAAGGAACGCTGGGCCCCTGCTGAGCCAGCAACGGGGGCGTGTGTGTGTTTGTTTGTATATGTGTGTGTGTGTGTGTGTGTGTGTATGTGTGTGTGTGTGTGTGTGTGTGTGTCATTCCAGCTCTCCACACAAAACCCATTTTCAGCAGGAACAAGGGCAAGTGGCTCAGGTTCCCTCCACTGTTTACGAAAGGACGCCATTTTGCAAAGCCGGGCCCAGCCGTTTCTCTTCCCTCCCTCCCTCCCTCTGTCTTGCACACCATCTCTGAAGAGCAGAGAAACACGCTGCAGGAGACATGAATCGTTACTAAACAGCATCTGGCTTCTTTAATCTTTCACAGCCTCATTGAGTGAGACAGGCTCAGCGGAGGGCAGCCCTACTGCCTCCCCCCCCAGCCCCAAAAACGCAGGACAGGTACACGGGGCTCTATCTGAATTCGCCACCCCTTGCGAACACCCCTAAGCTATACCCCACCCTTTGTTTATGACTGTAGCAGTACTATTGTGAGTGATTACAACGTGAACTATGTATAAAATACACAGAAACACACACTCAGACACACGACACACCCAGACACTCACAGACACACACACACTCACTCACACACACAGACAGATACACGCTCACAGACACACACAGACATTCACAGACACACACAGTCTGTGCCCAGAACCCAGCCATTACAATGAAAAGCACACTGACACAGTCGCTGTACTCCTTTAGGTTGCTGCGGAGAGCCAGACAGATGTTAAACACGCCCCATACAAACATCAGACAGTAGCCAGATTCCACGGTGACGGAGGCCAGCCGCGTGGCAGCGTACCCACTCATCTGCCAGGCACTGAGGTATGTAACTGTTTATCCACGTCTGCTAAGAGTCCCTCAAGCATAATGGCTTAGATTCTCTGATTAAAGTCCCAGTTCTGTTTCACTGGGACCGCGTTGGCCCCCCCATCTGGCCAAAGCCCAGATCTCCAACAGAATCTGGCTGGAGACAGAGCTGGTGATGGCAAGGCCGATGAGGTCATTGGCAGATGGGCGGAGCCAGGGCTGGGACCTGGGCTGCATGCCCGCTATGACGGGCGCTTTAGAAAACCCATCTTCATGGGACGGTGTGGAAACGTGCACAGAAAATAAATGGTGCCATGGTGACGTTCAGGGAGGTCACATGGATTAACCTGTGACCCCTTTGACCCCTGACTCAGTGCCTCCCATCCCTGGAGTGAGCTGCTTCTCACTCTGCTGTGCGTTTGACCTGACGTGAAGTGCTAATTCTTTAGTCCCCATAGGTGTTGTGAACCAGTGTGAACCACCCACCAATAAAACCTGTTCTAAAGCAAGAATGCCAATTGACCTGCAAGCTGATTGGTGGGCAGGGCTTGGGAGGCGGTCCCAGGGGGCGGACTCCCGGCTGGCAGCGGCTGGCCCCTCCTTAGGAGCTGCTTGTGCTCTTGCTGGCGGAAGCGGGGTGGCAACTCTCGCGGCGGGTGGCGGGAGGCCGTCGGCGGCGGCGGCTGCTGCTGGGGGGCGCTGGGGGGGGGGCGTTTGCCATCGCCTCCACTGCT
>JAAGVU020000044.1:1305291-1319131 GCA_011763525.2 Mormyrus iriodes | reverse complement strand
TTCGCGTTTTTTTGTTGTCCCCGGGGGGGGGGGGATTGTGTTGGGGGCGATGGGGGGGGGGGGGGGGGGGGGGGGGGGGGGGGGGGGGTTGGGGGGTTGTGGGTGTTTTAATACATGTCCAACTAAGTCCCCAAATATCTGAAAAAGACAAGGAGTATACATTTGATATTATCAGAAGACAATTCAAACATGGAACGTGGAAGAAAAATGGCTCTGATGCTCTCAGCTCTGATGTGTAATGTTTGTGATAGACATGAAATATGTTTGCTAGTTATTGTTGGGAAGGTTACTTTTTGAAATGTAATAGGTTACAGATTATTAGTTACCCCGTAAAAATGTAATAAGTAACGTAACTATTTTTATTATTTCATTGAGGCAATATAGCTCATTACATTTGGTTACTTTCTGATTACGTCTCTAGCAAATGGGACTGAAGCTAAGAAGTCCCAGCGGCTTTGCTTACCCGTGTCGTCTGAAAATATATAAAAAATAAGCTTTTTACTGAAAAGAATATATTGGGATGTAACCCCTTTGTAAGCGCCAACATTTTGATTAGCAAGTGTAATTTAATTATATATTTTTTCTCAGGATCTGTAATGTAATGGATAATAACATTTAATTTTTAATTTAATTACGTAACACCATTACGTGTTACTAGGGACGCCCCAGCACTATTACTAGTACATTCCCATAAATTTATAATGACAAGCTTCCTTCCAGGCCTCAGACTGTCAGAATTAGCCCGTCCTGCTGATCTTCAAACACTGGGACTTGTACATGCATAATTCTCCATCTCAAAATGATACTTTCAGGGAGCAAGTTTTAGGCTCTTCTTCTTCATCCTCTTCATCACACACCGTGACCCTAGATATTATGGAAGATGTTTGGATGGACAGAGTAAATATTGCTTTCTGAGTTCTTCCATGTATGTGGGAGTAAGATGTACCAGTGATGTCAAGGATTGACAAGCAAAGTGCCCCGTTTAATGGTTTTAATGGCACTATCTTTGTGATGCCTCAGATTCTGCATTAAATAATTACAGTGCATTGCAGGAAGCATTAAATTAAGTTTTTCTTAAAGTGGCTGTACGTCTGTCTTCCTGTGCCGAGATCTACAGCCCAGTCCAACTATAGCTTGCTCCAATTTGCAATCCAGCAAAACAGATTCGTGAATGATGCCATTTCCCTCACACTGCACACCGCTGTAGGACATCTAGAAAAGAACAACAGCTAAATCGGGATGCGGTTCAGCTTTTACCACGGTTATGCCATCCAACCAGATGCCTAAGTTTAGAAACTTCAGTCGAAGCAGTTCCACTTATGACTGGGTGTTCAACTTTCTGGACAGTGAGAACAGGCAACAGGAGATTATCCACATTAATTGTCAACACTTGCATTCCACAAGGCTGCTGCCTCAGTCTGCTGCCTCATGATCATGAGGCAAACCACACATGCGACACGGGAGGAAAAGGACCTGACTGCATGGTGCCACGACAACAACCTCGCCCTGAACATCAACAAAAAAGGAAATCATCATCTACCACAGAACGATCAAAGCCGTTCACTTCCCACTATTCATCGGTGGATCTCCCGTCGAGACAGTCTGCAGCTTCAGGTTCCTGGGAAACCATATCACTGATTCCCTGTGATGGTCTCTTAACACCAGCTGCATCCTCAAGAAGACTCAACAGAGTCTGCTCTCCCTGAGGAGGCTAAAGAGCTTCGAGTTGTGAACCCAAACCCTGGTGAACTTCTACTGTCGCACAATTGAGAACATTCTTACTGGATATGTCACAGTGTGGTTAGGTTACTTAACTACTCCGAACCTCAAACTGCTGCAAAGGGCTGTCCAGACGGCTTCAAAGGTCATCGGCATAGACTGTAATTCCAGTCAATCTGCCTCTCCTACTGCCAGAGGATTATCAGGGACTCCAGCCACTCAGCTCACACCCTCTTCACACTCCTGCCCTTCCAGTACATCACCACCTGCACCACCCGCTTCAAACCATGATGTCATTAAACAACTGGCGATCTGTACCAGTCCACTCCACTGTTCTGCACAGCACTGTATCTTCAATGTACGCCCTGCACCTGCAAGCAACACTTTATTCACGTTATCATGTTTTTTTACTCTTTTATGTTGTATGTCTTGTCTCGTACTGCACCACTGTTTGTTTTATGCCCTCCATGCACCCACCATATTTTCCAAATACACATGGCAATATAAAACTTGAAACCTGAGATCTGAAACTTGAACCTATTGCGTTTGGTCAGCATGAAAGAAAGCAAACAATGGAGACCAGCATCACGTCACACGTGCAAAATTTCGGAGAGCCACTGAAAGGGCACGGCCCCAAAGGTCATAGCTAAGGAGAACTAAGTCACTCACAAATACCCACAATACTCTGAAAGCATCAATCTTGTTCCATATAACAATCATACGGTCTGCTGTGTGATGGTGGGGTCAGAGGTTAGAACACTCAAACGGACACCCTTTGATCATAAGTTCTTGAAGTCAACGCGTCTCTTGACTTGGTTTATTTCTTTTCTTTCTCTTCCACTTTCACCATTCAGTGCCCCCCCGTCACTATTTCCTACCCTATGCCTTTGTCGCCAACCCTTCTCCCCCCCCACGTCAATTTAGAGAGAGGAACAGTCCCACCCCCACATTGCATGCCCCAGCAGAAATGCCATCGATCTTCCACACTGACACTCTGTTCAAACCCCCCCCATACCTCCATGAACCACACAGCACATCCACCGTCCACCACCGACAGAAAGGCAGAGACGAGAAACGGGGGGAAAAAAAAACAGACTGGGCCCATCCTTATGTTCAAGGGGATCTTAAAAATGGGTCCAATCATGGGCAGCAGTTAGCTTATGCGGGCTTAGTGTAGTGTACTAGCTAAACACTAATTAAGCGCTGGTTAACTAACTTCATTCACCTCCAAGAACGCCAAAGAAAGCAGTCCTGTTAACTGTAGCCATCTCTGCGCTAACCGTTTGGCCCGAAACAACCATTTCCGGTATGTTGGTAATAAAGAGTTCTGAGTTTAAATGTAAAAAACCCACCAAAATAAAAGCAGATTTAAAACCCGATTGCCTCGTTTCATTACGTACCATATATTAAAAACTCAGGAGCTGGTTACTTTGCGATATTCCTTACATTGATGTAGCAGTTTTTAATATCGATCTCCCTGTGCAGAACGTGTCCTGGAAAAATGATACCGCCTTTCCAGTCACCTGTCAATATCGATGACTTAGACGTATAGCATTACTCACACAACAGCTCGATCAGTGATTCCTAACTTTAGTATTTGTACCACTACATCTACAGATGAATTATGATGCGTTCAGCTGTCCAGAAAAACACTCTGGGGCCATTCAGTAAGTGCTTTTAATTTCAAATGGAGCTTCCACTAGGGAAAATAATCACGCGCAATTTAATGCAAAACCTGTTTTCTCTAATTCGTTTTAAAAAAAAAATCTGCGTTAACAGCGCATGACATGAGAAAATGGAACATTCTGACAAAGCAATTAAGACCTTGATGAAAGTGTCACCGAGAACAATTACAACACAGTTTTCACCCCGTGTTCCTCTTTCCCGCAAATACCCGTCGAGCAGAGTCGAGGCGCTAAATGCCAGACTAATTCCTTTTCCATTCATTTAGCAGCGATGCCCGCGACGCTAGGGAGGTCCTCCCCTTTAAAACCAATGTAATTATAGACTCTACAGATAATTAATTAAACTCCAACACCCACCCTTTAATTCAATCGCAGGCTAATTAGCGTGGGGATATTACAGGGAACCGAGGTGTTGAAATATGTGAGCTTTTCCACGAAAAACAGTGTTGCTATCCAAACAATTTATACTAGTTTTTATCACGATTATTTAGCCTGATTACTACGAGGCAACCAACGTTCATTTCATAGCTTTAATAGGCATATTTAGCGAATTAAAAAAGAGGTACATGTAGCCTATGTATTGATGATAATTGCATTTTTATTGTAGCCATTTCACGACTAAACGGGTAAAAGCCAAAACTGGATGTTTTTATGCAAACTTTCACCTTTTGTCCCAGAGCCCCCCCCAGCCTTTGTATAGCGCTCCCGGGCGCTCTAACCGAGCGCAATCTCACCGAATGCGCCTGCAAACACGTTTATATATGCGCGCAAAGACTCGCTTCCCCACCCACTCTAATTGATGCGTAGACGGAAATTAATTGTTATTTAACGTTGTGGATATTGGCTTAATGGACTCAATTTGGAAGCCCCGCTGTGCTGTCGGAGATGGGGACTGCGGCGCTGGGAAAGGCGGCCCCCGGGAACCCACCCCGCACTCCCTCATCGTTTCCTAGGTAACAGCAGACGAGAGATGCAGAGCCTGACAAATGGAGACTGTCAGTTGCAGTAGATATGTAGGTATAATATACAGTAACACAGGGGCATGGAGGCAGGCAAGTGATGAGAGGTTGTTAAGGGTGGGGGGGGGGTGTACCTCTGACAGAGACTGGGTGCCTTTCTTCATTAAAATGATGCTCCTACTGGAAGCACTGCTTACTGGAGCTTATCAGCCTTTCTCTTGCTAACTAGCTACCTTCTAGCTTTATTCAGGTTCGGTTTCTGTAGCCAATTTGATCAGGCGTGAAAGGGAAGACTGATGAAAGCGGAAAGTGATTGTGAGGCGATTCCGTGTTCTAGAGCAAACATTGACCTCGTCCCATCTGCAGACTGCTGATCAATGCTATAGCAATAAAATAAACGCAGCCCCCTCCTGGGAGAAGGCAGAGTATGGAGAAGAAGGTGGGTGGGGCTGAGATTAGCTGATTATACTGATGGATAACATCTAGATTTCACCTGCAGGTGGTGCAGTGGTTAATGAAGTTGGGAGGTCTTAAACACATTTACCTTGAAATATATTATTTATATTCACCATTTAAAAAAAATAACATAAGTTAGTTTTTGAAAGCTGGAATCATTTGTGTGATTATAATTTTTGTTTATATGATTTTCTGTCTCACCAGGTGCGGAAGTGATTATTATAAACTTCCTAAAAGCCTCTACGTCGTAATTTATATTCAGTTATATTGCTCGTGAAAACAGGCCAGAGTGATGCAATACAGCAGGTATCTACTGCGAAAAATATAGGCCTACAGAAACAGAAGAACAGGGGGATTCTCTAAAAACATCAGAGGAGCGTCAGACACTTAATTCCAGTCGAATTCCTTTTAATCTTCCCTCAGGATTTATGCGCCCAATTCCTAAGAATGATTTATGAGATGGTTTGCACAAAGCCCAACAGCGCTTCTCTGTTGAGCTAATCCAATTAACGGGCATCCCGGATCTGCAGGAGAGCAAGAATGAACAGCGTCCACGTGAGTCCGCTAACCAGGGCACGCAGCTGGGGACACAGTAAATACTCGCTGTGTAAATACACTCCATAATTCTGTTGTTTTAGTGTTTGGGTTTATTAGTGACTTGTGTATTTAGGAAACTGTATCCTTTGGCTACTCTTGAATTATCTAGTTCTTCATACTCTGCCCAGATGTACATAGACTGTCATTCACCACAAAAACTTTGTTGATCCCTGGAGTAGATTAACGCATCATTTTAGTTAGCGCTTTCGCTCTAAGTTAGGGCACGGTTTTACACAGGGGGGGTGAAGAGCCTTTATTCACTGCTATACCGCTTTCTGTCCATTAGCCACGCTGACATCCTGAAACATCACTAGATCCCACATCACAGAGACCGCCGGGAATTTGTTGCCAGTCCGCCCCCGTTTACCTGCCCCACCTGTCCACGTGCTCCCCTTCCTGATTGGTTCAGATCTACTGAATCTACTGGATCTGCCACCTAGAAAGCAATAGCCGCATAGTGATGTTTCTGTCAACAGCGCAGCGCATGAACGGCGGCGGTCCCATAAGATTATACTGTAACGGAGCTGAAAAATTCTTATCGCCTAGTGACGTCGTAACGCAACGCATTACTCACGTGTTTGTGGTGATCCTGGTGTAAACAAATTTACTGCAAATACAATTACAGTTAGTCCTGCCACAACGCGTGATATCACAGCGCGAATCTGTTCTGACGTGATTGATATATTAGTGACCAAGTCTAATACAACGCGGAGTGGTATTTGTATGTGTGCGATTTTCAGTCGGAGGGAAAAGCACTATGGGACACGCAACGCGAGAAACACCAGTTGCGCACAAAAAACAGCTATCCTGATGTCCGATTCCTTAACAAATCTTTTGTTTGAACTGGTTCTTTTCAGTGAATCAGTCAAACTGGTTTTCAAATCCAAAAGAATCAAACTTTTATTACATCCAGACTTGCACAGGTCAAAGTCTTAGGTCCTAAAAATCGAAAATATTTCACAAATTGTTGTATAAAAACACAGCAACGTTTTATTTTAATTCAGTTACCTTTGTTTTTCGTAGACTGTCTATAGCTATGTTTGCCTTCAGTGTCCCTCTGCATATACCGTAATCAATTGCAGGTCCATTCCTGCTACTCGCATGCCCAGCTGCGTCGTGGCCTCTTGCTACTCCCGACTAATGATAGCAAAATGACACTTCATGAACCATTTTCTGTATTTTCTAACCCCACTAGATGGTGCTCTCTGTTCAAAAAAGAATTCAAAGCATGCCCCGAAATAAACCAAGAGCACCATCTAGTGGGCTCAGAAAATACAGCAAATGGTTCGGCATGTTCAGTTGAAGCGGTTACTAGGCAATTCTCCTGAGACTCATAAGTCCCATAGCAGATGTTTATGATAAAATCTATTAATGTATTATTATTATTTCCTATTTAAAATGCATATAATTACATTATTGGCTACAAGCGGCACTGTTTTTATTATTTAATAACTTTTGTTTGGCGTACGTTACTAAGTTTTGGAGTTGCATTTCCCTAACCCTATCTTTCCCATTAGATTTGTGTATTTTAGTACACGATTTTAGAGAACGCAAGGTTTTGCAGGAACGCATCAGTCGCGTTATAGTAGGACTGACTGAGTCCAGTGCGTAATACTTGATAGATAATGAAACAAAAACACTTGCGTTACTGGTTAATGTATTTATTATACTGTACTTTATCGCTACTTTAGAGCATATTCTTTCTACTTATATAAAAAAGTTTACTGCAACCTAGCTGTTTAGTAGGCTATACTAACTTGGTTTGCATAAGTACTCTGTATGACACAATTGCCTAATGACGCATTTCTCAGAACGTATCCTTGTCGTTAAGTAATGTATCACTGTAACTGTCCTTGTTAAAACAATTTATTTGCTCTGATACAATCCATCTTTTTGGAACAGTTTATTGTACAGCACAGAGTGTTTATCCGCAATGAACTTGTGATTAAATTTTTTTTGTCACTGCTATACACACCAGTGAACCAGCAAAAATGGTCAAGTTGCACTTTCGGTTTCCAATACTCCTGTGACGTAGTTTTCTGACCTCTGCCTCTAGACAGCATGCCAGTCCATTGCAGGACACCTACACATGCAGTAAGATGTTACAGGCAACTTAGAGACACCAATTAGCTCAACTGCACGTCTTTAGATCGCAGGTAACAATGCTAGCCATTGAGCAACCATACTGCCGACAGGGAAGTTTGGTTGTAATTCATTCTCTGTTACCTGATTGCATTATTTCACTTTGCTCTGTTAAATTCAGGCTCATAGTTCAAATAAGCAAATTGCTTTGTGTGTGTATTGATCACTCAATAATCTGAGAACAGGGTCACCATTCATGTGTGAGGGCATCGGGAACTCAGCGCAGGTCTACAAGGACTTCAACGTGGGTAGAGAGCGGAGGAAGGATAACGCACCTCTGCGTGTTCGATAAGCCTTTTCGTTTGTTTTGGTTTGTGGGCTCCTTCTGCACAGGGGGCCTGTGTGTCGTGCCGTTCCTGGCTTAAGTAAGGGCCAAAGAAGTCGTGGCAAGCAGACTTCTGCTCCAAAACAGGGCCCGTTCCAGAACAACGTCTCGCCATTAAATGCAGTAAGCAATCATCACAACACATTCACATGGTAATTACAGTAAATAGCAGGTTTGCGTACACTCCTATTATTTCTCCCACTCGTTGCTTAATTAGCCTGCAGCCTAATGACTAGGTGTGCCGAGTATCTCCAATTAGGGCATGCTGACAAACTTCCTGGAGGACATCACTTGGTAAAGGCGGCAGCATGTCTGTACCACTGCTCCCCTAAAGGCCCGGCCTTCACCTGAAGTAGCCAATGAAATGTCCCGATGGCCTGAAGGTCGTCTTCATCGAGGAAGGAGCAGGAAGCTTGCAGCACTCAGAAACTGTTGAATGCGTCATACTTATTTGTGTCCCTAAAATCAGCGTTTTTAATGTATATTGAGGGCTGCCAGCTCTCCTGCATCCGACGTGACACGCTTTCAGAATCTCACGCTCACGCAGGAATTCTTACGACAAATCTATGTTATTCCATCATAAACCTAAAATCAGTTACATCAACAGTCTTGGGGCAGTTTGCGACCCTACGGACCAGTTACAAGGTAATAAAAGTCTTACATTCATGTAAATGCATGTGCATAAGTGTGCAGACTTGTCTGAAATTGAAAATCTCACTCCAGCCAGCTGATCAAAATTGGCAGCCCTGATTATCGGGTTACTCACATTTGGTCACCTAGTTTCCACTACCCAAACTTCCTAATGTCAAACATATCCCTCCTGTGGCTTCTCTGTGTCCTCCTTTCTCTAAGAGGTGAACCTTTCCCCTCCCCTAGCAAAAGCATGATAGTCCCGCACTCCCATTCCATCGCAAAAGCCATATTCTGCTTTGTTGATAAGCAGCTAGCTCCTGTATTGGCCTGCTTCTCTAGGATGGGTAATGAACTCTATCATAGCTCAAAATTACCCCTAAACCACATCATTAGCCACAATGCTATTGCTAGTTCCACCTCGGTGTTCATTCTGGTGTGAGGGAATGCACAGAAAGTTCTTCAAGGTCATTATAAACAGGATGGTTTAGCGATGGCAGCTATGTACACTGAGGGAAAGGGATACATATTAAAAGAGTAATTGGTTTTTGAACTCCACACATGAGCAGCACTAGAAATCAGATTGTAGAGGAGGTGGGACCGACCAATCAGATGTCTTGCTCCCGCCTCCTCTAGTTGCTTGGACCCAGCTCCTCTATAATCTGATTGGTTATCTTTCTGAACATCATTTTTTTTCCTTCCATCCTCCGAACATTTTTGTTTAAGTAAAACTGCCACGAGCCACTTCGTAGGACATGAGGGCTTGTTTCTGGAAATACACAGGACTTCACTGGGACAGAACGGAGCTGGTGTCTCATAGCACCGCCTTACACTGCCAGTTGAAATTCTGCTAAACCAAATCTGCGGCCCCCAAAGAGGGGCTGGGTGAATTATTTGTGTACTGTGAAATGCCAGGCTATTGTTAGTATCTGTAACTAATCTGTGGTTTAGACAACGTGTGTTTCTAGCAGGGGATTTTGGGTAATGATTAATTATGATGGCATCTTTGCTGTAGACAGTCTGCAGTGAGAACAGACCTAATCTTGCATCTGAAAGCAGTGATATTCAAAGACAGTGTTACCTTTAACTTGTAGGTCTAAGACAAATGACAAGCAGCTGACAATACCTACACTGGTGTGCTGGGTTATCAAACTCTACCACCATGCTTCATGTTTGTACTCAATCATTCAGTAATAAGTTAATAGACCCAATAAGACCCAAATGAATGCATACCAGCCCTCCTCCTCCTGTGGGACTGTAAAAAGTTGGCTGTTCTTGGTACTAAACAGATCCACAGGATACAAGGATTGGAGGATGGAATGAGGAGATTTTATTCCCCATTATCTCACTGGGATACTTTATCCATTCAAAGTGAGCAACATATCATACCAGTAAAAAGTCTGGACACGCCTACTTCCTTCTTCCTAACACACAGCAAATTTTTATACGCTTAATAATTAGATTACAGGCGCATAGATGTACTGTTGGCCCTTGGCGTCACACTTGCGCCAAAACATCCACACCCTCCCCCTGTTGCACAAGGACCCTCGCCTGTGCTTCACTGCCGGGAACGTGACAGTAGAGATGGAGCCAGTCTTATGATATGAAATCAGAAGTCAGCATCGTAAAGGCAGCAACGTGCCAGTTGGCTACGTACATGTGGGCTCTGATGGGCCCCTATCAGACACACACTATCAGAAACAAGGGTACCAATTTGTACCTTTGCTTGTCACTGGGGCTGTACTCTCAAGGGTCTGCCAATGTACCCTAGCTGTAGGTAAATGTACCTTTTAAGGTACAGAAATGGACTATGAGGAACATTTTTCTACCATTGGGGGTATATTACTTCTGTTTGTACCCTGGGCATATTCATCAGAGTCCATTTCTGTACCTGAAAAAGTACAATTACCTACAGCTAGGGTACAATTGGGGTACAGCTCCAGTGACAAGCAAAGGTACAAACTGGTACTCTTTCTTTCTGACAGTGTAGAGTGGATCAGGGAGAGTGCTGCATTACTGCATTTTCACTATGCCTTCTGCCTGCTGTAGGCTCTGCTGGACAGGCTAACAATTAAATGTTATGCAAGAAGGTTCTCTGTCTGTCCCACACCAGAGGGAGAGTTTGACTTTGCCCTGTAAAACCCCAGAGAAAGAGGAACGCCTCTGGACACCAGCTGGACTGATGAGTGAAGAGTCTACGAGTTGTTGCAGGTGTTGAGGTCCCTTGTGTATGAAACACTACAACCAATGTGCAGCTATAGGGGAAAATTCATTTGCTGTTGCCTGATTGCATTACGCCACTTTGCTCCAGGAGTCTGTTAAATATTCCGCATCAGCAGAGATGTTCTTAGGGGCACAGCTTCCCAACCCATGCAGTAAAGACCAGCATTGGCAATAAGCTGGAAAAAAGCAATTTGCTCTGGAGATTTTGCTGGAAATTTGCCTCCAGCGAACCCAAGGCCATTACCGTCTTTTTAAAGTCAACTTACTGCTATCGCAGCGTCACACTGGGATGGCGCATGGCGCGTAGAGTGCTTTTAAACTCCAGAGAATGCAGCAAGCATTTTAAAAAATATGTCTGTAAATTGTCTCACGCCGTATAGGAAAAGGGCGTCTGAATATGCGATGTCTGGAATTAATGCATCAGAACAGCAAAGTCCTCTGATGAAATCCGAATTTCACACATAGCCTTTCACACAACCTTGAACTCAGAATTAAACCTGACGCTCGATTTTTACGCGAAGACAGAGTGGAAGAAAATTCGATTCTTTAAATAACGTGGCCCCAGTAATTTCAGGAATCTAGACGGGGTCAACGGGAATAGTAAACAAAAAATGATAATGATTAGCTCACAGTTAATTCATTTTCATCCTTCAGGGCAATTTTTATTGCCTCGTTACAACCAATCGCTGTGCTCATTGACCACGGACCGTACCAGGGCAGAAATGGCATAATGTGGGTTAGAGAGAAAATGTGTTAATATAAATGGAAATAAGGTAATCTAAGATGACTTTTCCCTTAAAATGAATACAAAAAAATGACAGAGGCAGTGTTATTGGAAAGCAAGGCTAAGGTGTGGCCCAGGTGCTTACTGGGGGATGATCCTGTTATCTCCCCGGGAAAGGCCATCGAGGCTTGACTCGAGGCTGCAGTGTTTTTGTGCCAGTTCTCATCAAGCGATCAATCATGCAATTATGTCCTAAATGCGAAAGAAAAGGCGCCCACATCGGGACACTGGTGCCTTTTGGTTAGTGAGGAGGGCCCTCGATTTATTTGCACAAAGCAAAATATATTTTGTAGTGAAATTTGCCAATTAGCAGCCGACAAGGACGTCCATTAGAACAAAGGCCAGCGTGTATCGCGGCCCGAAGGTGATGGAGGCTGAACAGCCAGGCCACGACACTGCTGACTGAAGGAAAGAAGAGACACTCCAGCAACAAGGAGGAACAGCAGCAGGTGCGAGATGGAAAAATCTCTGCTGGAAAGATAGCATGGCAAAAGCCAGATAAGAGAGAGCAGTTTCATCGTGGTAGACATCCATTAATTGCCTTAATGTACCTGTTAGGCTATTATAAAGACTATTATAAAGATTAAGTAATCTGACTGGCCCTCGCTCCATAGCAAAGACACGTCTGGCTCCATGTGGGACCCCCTGCCCTTGCAACGTCTGAGATTCAAATCCATTTCTGGCACAAGATTAATTATTTCCATCTCCTACTGCCCTACATTCCACAGTCTGGATGTATGCCAACAACTCTCTCCCACTCTCGCATTTTCTATCTCTCTCTTTTCTCTTTTTTTTTAATCTCCATTCTCCTGCACATCCTGCCGTTTTCATTTCTGCTACCCCGAATCGTGCAGCTGTCCAGGGACACATCCATTTAAAAGCGAGAGGCGTGAACATGAACTGGTGCAATAATTATGAATTTGCACAGGCTCCGTTCAGCACTTTTCACTATTTACAGTTATTGTTTCCAAATCCTTTGTGCTCCAAGTACTTATAGACACAACCACTTCCAGTGTCTGAAAAGCCAGACCAAACAAAACGATGCCAGAAGCAGGTTATGACATGCACTGTAACATGCTGCCCCCCTCCCCCAAAGAACCCCTCACCCACCCACGTACCCAGCTCCCTTTCTTCCGCACGCAGACTCAGGAGGAAAAAAAATAAAGAGTTGTCACATTCCTTTCATCAACCAGACAGACATACCGGCATAACTGAGCATCTTCCTGCAGGACAGCCGTGTCTCACAGCCCCACACTGGATTTCTTGGGAGGATTTAATCTTCTAACTTCGCTGTACTTACCTCAGCTGAACCTCCGCCCCCCCACCCCCACCGTATCAGTGTCGTCTTAGCGACCGCATGCCTGCTGAGAACACCACCTCCACCCCGTCTCCGTTGTTCTGCTGGGCTCCCATCCCTATGAAAGCACTCACTAAACACATTTACATTTAAGGAATCCTATAGCTGCTACCCCCAACACATACACCCCACCATCCTAAGAACCCCTTCTCCAGCTCACCCCCCCATAAAAACAATTTCATTTGAATCCACCTTTTAATTAATATGCATCCATTTGCATATAGGTGGAGCCGTGGCCCCACCTCCCCATGTCCGGCACTTGGCACGGGGCCAGGATACATAAAACAGCCATAAGTTGATAGCAGCCTGGAAAAGCACAGAGAACTTAAATTATATATATAAATATTTGTGTGAGTTTTACATAAAAAAGAAAAGAGCCAGATGGAATTGTTTTTTGAGGCTGATCTTCGGGAGGAGTGGGCTGGGAGAGGACACAAGGACGAAGAAGATCTCAGCTGTGTCCCATCGACACCGAAAATCAGCGACAGATTTTCTTACACTAATTAAAGATACGAAGGCGAAACGCATGCCGGCACGTGGGGCCCTTTTACAAACTGCTGTTAATTAACAAGCCACTTTCCATCCCACAGATTAGCATGGGTGGGGGGGGGGGGGGGAACTCGCTTTTCTCTGTTCCTTTGGGACGGCTGGAATGCTATGCAGGCGGGGGGACGTTTCGGATTAACAGGCTCCGTGGAAGTCAGAAGTGGGAACGAGAAGTCGAGACACGGGAAATAGCGCCACATTACGTCAGTCAGGTGCTGAGCGGATCCTTTCATCCTTTCTGTCTCTCCTTGTCTTCCTTTCTCTCGCTCTCTCTCCACAGAGTAGTGAGAGTGGGAAGGAGGGAATGAGAGACAGCAGGAGAGCACATGGTGTGCTGCCGGTGGGAAGAGAAAATGGGTAGGCGCCATTTTGAGAACGCATACATCATCAAAAGTGTACAACGGGGGGGGGGGGGGG
>JAAGVU020000044.1:1280100-1305191 GCA_011763525.2 Mormyrus iriodes | reverse complement strand
GCGGGAACGGGGGGTGGCGGGCGGGGGGGGGGGGGGGGGGGGGAAAAGAAGGGGGGGACCACGGCCGGTAAGCGCAGAGCGGGGGAGGGGGGGGGGGGGGGGGGGGGGGGGGCCGTGTGACCACACTGTGGCTCATACACGCAGACAGACACCCCCCAACATGAAACTGAGGCAAACAGCATCGGGCTGTCAAATGCTTCCTGATCTTGGCGGGCAAGATGGGGTAGGCGAAAGGAGAATTTCCCCACAGGGATCAATAAAGCATTATTATTATTATTTTTAATTTTTTAAAGGTTGGTGTAGAACTACGCAGCCTTTTAAAATCTAAAGTATAATTTCCTAAAGCAATATAAGTAAAGTACTTGTTGGTGATGTCCAGTTCCCTAACTACTACGCCATCTACTGTTCCATCAAATCTATGTCAATGCGGTTGCACACAGAAATCCATAACCTCACAAATGCTTCTGACACCTACCTGTTCAAATCCCCATTCGACAGTCATAGAAATCATAGAAAGTGACAGTGTGACACACGAGCCATCCGATTGGCTGTGAGCACATCCAATCAGAACTCTGTTTTGAAACCGATAGCTTCCAGTTTAGATGGAGAACACTGTGAGGTGGATGAGGGTCATGACCTTCCCAGGCATCATCTGCTAGCAACATCCCACAACCCCACTGAAGCAGTGAACTATGGCATAGTCAGATGTCCAAACACCCCCTAGACTTCCAGATAAAGTCACCAGACAAAAATCACTGCCATCTGGTCTGTGGGAGAATGAGCTATCAGGTTTTTTTTTTTTTAAATTTAATTAGTATTACGAGGCCAAACACAAAAACTGACTAATGACTTGGGGGCAATTACCTATGCAAATGTGGCCCCTTATTATTACAGCACCTTTGAATGGTGTGAATGCTTTGAAAACAAACTAATGTGAAGCAAATCAAATACAAAAAATGTTACTCTTTATTTTTGGAAGATGTTAATCAAGTATTTCTGTAGTTTCTTTTTCTCAAAGCCAGTACAAAGGAATTTATCTGACAAAATGAACTTATATCAAAAGACACACAAACATTTGACGTTTCAAAGAGTGGGAGAGTGACAGTTCCTGGTTGTGGAGAGCTGCGATGTTCCTGTAGCACAGTGTTTCCCAACCGATCCTCAGGGACCCCGAGTTGGGGAGCTGGGAGGGAGCGGGGACCGTCTGAGGGCCCCCAGGGACCGGGTTGGGAAACACTGCTCTAGTAAACTCAATGTGTTGAAGCTCCCAGCATGAGGAGCAGCACTGGCTGACAGGAGGCAGTATGGAGAAGCCTTTCACACTCCCCAACATGGCAGAAGGGCGACAGGCACCCATACATCTGAGTTTCTACAAAAAAACCACCTAGAGGTTTTCCTGCTGTCACAGTACAGCATGAATTGCAGGGTCCCGTGAAACAGGACGTAGATGAAGGAACAAAAAACTTTAGACCCCTAAAGTAAAGCAGGCAGCAAATGTCTTGGGGGGGGGCGGTGTTTGCTCTAGAATCTCCCCCGCAGATCTGTGGGGCACCTGGATTGTTCCAAATCCCATTATTCTGCAGGCATCTCAGCCGGGGAACATTTAAAAGAGGAGCGGGAAGGCACAGGAGAGCACTCCTCTGTCAGGCCGTGTCTATGTGGCTCTGTGTGTGTCTGTGTACCCGTCTCTGTAGGGGTACCTTTGTCTTGTCACCACCTCCTTTTACATATGTAATATGAATAAATATTACTCAGATCGATTCATGTTCTCATTTTAAACTGCCATTTTGGTATTTTTAATGTAGGACAGGGACAATAAACAATTATTTTTTCCGTACTTTTCCCTTTTGCCACGAGAAACAGCACAACGAACAAAAGCAGTAATAATCACATAAAAATCATAAAACATAACAATAAATGTCAGAAGTCGGCTAAAGGTGGGCCACTGCGAGCACAAAGAGAAACGACGGCGGGTCCAGGAGAATTTATCAGAATTTTTATGAGAAGTTTTCAAAATAGTGAAAAAAATTTGCAACACCATGTGCCTCACACCCTTTCTCAGGACACAAGATCACGGCACCATCCATAAACTCCATAAGATACAGCAACAGCCAAGGGGTCAGCCCCATCTGTCCTAACTCCACGCGATGATACCTACAGAAGCTCCTGTTGGGGCTCATTCGGCTTAATTTATTGCTTTAAATCAAGTGAACCGAGGTTTTATTACGATGTATTTGAGGGCATACATTTTAAAAATCAGACTTTTAAAAAGCTTCCGCGATGCAGACAGGCAATCTCTGGGTAGGCTGCTTTCCTGTACCGGAGCCAGTCCCGAAATTGTTCGAGGTGGTTCATCTACCGCACTCAGCGGGGGTCAGATGAAATAACACGAGCACAAGCGCTTAAAGGCACTAGGAGACACCGAGAAGAGCTCAGAGCCAGATCAGATGCAACCTCTGATGCTGGGAGTCTGCAGAAGGGTCGCCCTACGTAATGGGGGCTTGTATCGAGAGGACAGAAGGCGGAGCACAGGTGGGGGCTGGGGTGCATTTGGGGAAGCGGGGAGTTTCTACAGCTCATGGGAGGCGGCATCCTGCTCGTCGAAGCCGTTGGTCTGCGCATTGCACTCGTTGAGCCTGCGTACACGGTACCCCTCGTAATGGATGCTGCTGGTGATGTCCTTGATGTTCTGCATGTGGGTCCTGAAAGAAGCAGCACAGATATACAGGTGTGTACAGAGGGACACTGAGTCATTACAGCAGTGCATGTAATACGAGCCACAAGGGGAGAATCACTTACCTAATGAGCAGGTCTCTCAAATACGCAAATTCACAGTGGGCAATATTTTCAACTGCAAACGACACAACAAAGTAAATGTTAGGAGCAAATGCTCTTCAATATGTATTTCAGGGCCAAAGACTCAACTTTTAAATTATCAATCAGCTATTCTGACAATGACTGAACTATTACATTGTCTAGTGCAGGATTGTGGAGGCAAGTAACTGAACGAGTATTAAGATAGATGAATGAACTATTATAAGAGATGCACCTTGATAAGTGCAATTCTCCAGTTTTCAAGTAGGTGGCAGTGTTGCTATCAATGTTTTATATGACAGCTGCAAGTAGATTTCCGTCTCTCAAGATAAGAAATCGCTCAGCATGTTGGAGAGTTTAATTTATCTGAACCTCTTTACGGAAGATAAGCCTGACAGCTTGACAAATTATGGGTGAGGAATGGTAGTCAGGATGGTGGTGGAGCATGTGCATAAATTACAGACTGGTTTGAGGTCAGAGGTAAGGAAAGCAGATGTTTATGTGACTAAGATGTAGGCATTTGCTTGAGGAGGAAATTATACTTGTTTAAATTTCTATAGAAAGTGATTTTGTTTAATTATCAGTTTTCACATCTGGAATGCTATAGTTAGTACAGAGAGATGGAGGGAGTAAACAGTAAACAGAAAGCCCCCCCCCCCCTTGCCCCGAGCTCTATCACCTTCTATGGTTCCCCATTTGGTCTTCCGCCCAAGCAGCCTCCGCCCATTGACTTGGCACTCCTGGTCGCTGCCCACCACGGCGAACGGCACCATGCCCTATGGACCCAACTCGCGTTAACAGCAGGGTCAGCAGATGCCTCAAGATCTGTTTCTTCGCACTAAAGACAGTTTATGGCTCTGCTGAGAAGCTTTCATGGCTTTCCGAAACTGAGGATAGAAATGTCAGGAAGTAGAGAAAATGTGGGCTGATCGACTGGATGCCCGCTCACCCTGATCCTCTCGTTGATTGCCCGGTCCTCTGTGTCTTCGTCAAATTCATTCTGGGGGTACACATCAATGTCGTTGGCCCGTAGCTCTTCCCTGATCTGTCGGACGTTAAAAAAAGAAACACAGCTTAATGTAACAGGAAAGAGTAATGAGTCAGTACAATAATATATTCAAACTAGAATTAATTCTTAATGTAGCCATTAGTATAGCCACAGCTGGCGCCTGGCAGCCAATCACAGCTGACTCCAGGCTGGCTGTCTGTTCCCTGATTGGAGCACACTAATGACAAGTTGGCATACTACTGAAGGGGAGACTGCTGCTTCACCTTGTTCTTGAAGAAGTCCCTCTCCTCCAGGGTCAGGGTGTCTGCTTTGGCGATGACGGGGACGATGTTCACCACTTTGCTCAGGCGTCTCATGAACTCGACATCGAGGGGCCTGAGGCTGGCAAGGGCGGGGTGACGTGTCAGTACTTAATGAGCATAATCATGGGAAGCCTGTAATATTGCACTTGTCTCGATCAAATCAGCTTCAGGCTTAAAAGAAGTTAAGACCAAAGGGGTTTGTAAAAAGATAATGATTGTTGTGCTCATGGGAGTTTTACTTAGACAAAAATGTTCTGAGGGCAGAAAGAAAAATGATTGGTTCAGAGATATATCCAATCAAATTGTAGGGGAGGTGGGTCCAAGCAACTAGAGGAGACGGGACCAACCAATCAGATGTCTTGGTCCCACTTCCTCTACAATCCAATTGGATATCTCTCTGACCTAATCATTTTTCCGTCTGCCCTCAGAACATTTTTGTCTAAGTAAAACTCTCATGAACAATTGCTGCACTCTGGAGCAGGTCCAAGGGGATGTATTGGGATGTACTGGGATGCCTATATTGTGCCGTCTATTACAGTATTCTGAGGAATCTTCTAGGCTGAGTTTATGTAAGCTACAAACAGTCCAATAAAAACTGTGAAGAGAATGAAATCTTACGAGTCAGTCTGTAAGATCTCACTGTTTACACTCCAGCAGATTCTGCACCAATTCACATAGTCAGTCGAGCGTATGAGTGCTGAATGCTATGTGTGATGATCTGTAAGTGTCTCATGGAGTCTTATCTGTCTTAATTTTAGTATGGAAGATTGTGTATCTATGTAAGATTGTGTGTCTATATCAGTGTGTCACAATCCGGTCCTCGGGGACCCACAGTCGTACCATGTTTTTGCTCCCTAGCAGCTACCGGTAAATAATGTGGACTGTCTGTGTGTCCCCGAGGATCGGATTGGAAAACACTGGTCTATATGCTTATACTGTGTACCCATTCTGTTTAAAATGAATTATACAGAACATACTTCAAATTTGATAATAATAAAGAATCTCGAATCTTGAATAAATATGGTTCTTCAGTCAATGTGAAGAAGAAGGTGTCAAGAAGGTGACCTGATGATATTGACACACTGCTGTCTAAAACGATCTGAATTCTAAAACAAAACAGAACAATTAAACCAAAATACGCTGCTACTGATAAATATTACCACTAGAGGGTATCCATCAGCTTCACACACTGATTCAGTGACTCTGCGCACATGAACACTGACAGGAAATCTACCCCCCTGTCTGGTTCTACACTTGTAATCTCAGGCTCCGAATACGACGTGGAGCAGCCGACTGACTGTGAAGAGCAGCAGGGCCGAGCTCTCATTTCCTTACTGCAGGGAAACAAAAGATCACCCCAAAAGGTTAACCTTGTAGGGGAGTGGGAGAAAGAGAGACAGAGAGAGAGAGAGAGAGAGAGAGCCATTCTTCTTAAACTGCAGTAAGAGTAGAACTCAATAGGTGGCGTTGTTCGACTCCAAAAGGAAGGTTCTATGACAAATGACGCGAACTCCTGTTGTACCTTAAAAACGGTTAATTAGTCATATCAAGCTGTACAAGTGTGTATGATGTATTTAAAGTTTAGAAGCCATTTGCTGACATTTTTTTTTAAGTGGGACCATCATCTGTGGTAATCCATCGGCACAGGGCCTCTGAACTTGATGACAAATGAACCACGCTGGCAACTGGCTAATTCCCTTCCCGTACTCAGGGAGCAAAGTGTGTATACTACAACTGGTGGCTAAACAAAAGGAAGCACTGTAGCTGTCCACAGCTCGCCCAGGGACAAGGTGTCCTGCCTACGTCTTCTCTAGTTACCACAGCTGCCTCCGGCTGCCCCCGGCCCCGTACAGAACGCTCATTGTCTGCTAATCCTCTGGTCACGCAGACTCCTCTGCTGACCCCTGCATGGATGCGAGCTGCTTCAAAGCCAGGCAGCAGCTGTGGACGGGCCCAGGGAGACACACACTGGTACCGCAGCATGCATGAGAATCGCACGGTTCATTTCGGCACTCTGGACCTGACCGCGCTGCGCTCCCATACCTCACATGGCCCGTTCCTGTGCAAGCTAAATCTGCCAGCATTTCCCAGTCAGGCTTTCCCCACATACAGCCTCTCCCTGTGGTGGGGTTACATTCCGACAAACCTATCATAAGGCGAAAATATCGTAATGCAAATATGCATTTTCATACATACAGTTCATACAGAACTTCATAGCCTAGCCTATAGCCCACCTTAAACATGCTTAGAACACTTATATTAGCCTACAATTGGGAAAAATCATTAAGCCAAAGCCTGTTTTATAATAAAGCTTTGAATATCTCATATAATTTGTTGAATAATGTACTCAAAGTGAAAAACATTTACCCATCGTAAAGTCGAGATATCGTAACACGGGCCCTCGTAACCCAGGGAGCATCTGTAAATATTATCGTAACAGGACAAATCACGCCACAGTTTGTGGACAGGATCCATTTCCTGCATCAACACTTCCTCTCTCAGCCAGAGGCTTTAGGGGGACAGATGTTGCTGGCTGGGGGGGGGGTGGGCATGGCAACAGCAGCTGACAAAATGTTTAAGGAAACAGGACTCCAGCAGAAGTCCATTGTGAGTCCGGACTCACCCTACTCCACCCAGGGAGCCTGACGTCCACTATGTGGATTTCAAAATTAAACTAAATGTGGGAAATGTGGGTGGGGGGTCAGGGGTCAGCCCCTGGTGGTCCCACGCCCTAAAGAGCCAATATCTTTTGCCAGGCGCATATCTGGCAACACACTGTACACTAAACATAAGGAATAACATTCTGCAAATCAAAAATATAACTTTAACTTCCTTAACATTTCCTATGTTAAGTAAATGAAATGAACATGACTTTTTGTTCAAGTTTTATCAATGAAAATTTATCAGTGTTTAAGTTATTTTGTTGTAAGAGGTTAAATATTCTGTGAAACCGCATCGGCTAAGCTCTCGTACAAATATCTTGTATAATGACTTCACTTTTGGGTCAATGTTCCCATAACTGAGGTGTGCGGCTGGGGAAATATTTTCTTCTCTCATTTCCGTGGCCACGCTCCCCAGCAATGACTGATTATTTGCAGTGTGAGGGGGCACTTGCCCTCAGGCACACAGGTAGGCAGACCGTTTAGCCATTTGGGTGAAGGCGGAGTTAATAGGAGCGAGCGGGGAGGCGGGGGGAGGGGGATGGGGGGGGGCAGCACTCGGTGATCAGACCCAGATGTTTCTGGACACGCCGTAACAAAGATTCGAGGTGCGGGGATTTTTAAGGCTGAGCGAGACCAGGCCACGTTTGCAGTCGCTGAAAAAAATATGCTCTGTTTATGAACTGTATAAACCTCTGCAGTGGGGCTATACACACACACACACACACACACACACACACACACACACACACGCACGTGCATGCACACACACACACACATACATGCACAAACAATGACCCAGAAGTATTAAAACCCTATCCACAATGGTTTTATTAAGCAAGCACATCAGACACACACTGACAAGTGCCTGGAGCATCCACACGGGCTCCTGCCCCGAGCCCCATGCGGCTCCTGCCCCAAGCCCCACACAGACCCTGCCACTGCAGAGGAACTTCAGCTTCTGAAACTGCTTAACCAACAAGCCCACGACTAGTCTTTGGTACCTCCTCCAGCAGTGGAGCACTATCTTACATTCCCACAGCTCAACACCGGACCTATGAATGCTACACAAGGCCCGCTAACCAACCAGAAAGGTTTGGCAGAGCCAGCCAAAGCTGGACGAATTCATCATCCATTACATGTCTTAGCTACAGATTAGCTATGGATACACCAAGAGCCAAACCCTGAACAGAAATACACGGTATCAGTGTCCTGCGCAGAGTAACAACCCCACAATATTAGACAGGTTTAACATTACCATAAACAAAGGCATCCTATTCACAGGAATATCCTGTTTTACAGAACATTGGTGTTATACTCGTTATATGGTTATTATGACTAATTGACTGTGTTATTCTAAGGTTAGTAGTTTTTTTATATCAGAGGTATGAATCCAAACTTCCTTAGAAATATCCCCTAAATCCATAATACATGCATAGATTCTATAAAGTGCCAAGCATCACATTGACTTGGCATTGGTAAGGAAAGAAAAAGATTTTAAAATATATTTTATCTTGATTATACAGTGCAGAACAATGGAATTTTTAAAGCAGAAATGTGGAGCCAAAGAGGTTTGGCTGCCTTCGGCGTTCCAGGAGGAGAGCTGCTATATGCTGCTTCTTTGTCCTTCCCACCCAGAAGCCAATTAAATTTGAAGTTTCATGAACCATTCGCTGTATTTTTTGACCCCACTAGATGGTGCTCTTGGGTTTCTTTGGGGCATGCATTGAGCCCTTTTATGAATAGAGAGCACCATGTAGTGGGATCCAAAAATACAGCAAATGGTTCATGAAGCTTCATTTGGCCGTAGCAGTGCGATGATAAATTATTAAACAAAAGCAGTAGGTATAACTAATCACACACAGAACTGGCACAGAGGGCAGTCCATTACTTCTGGTCTTGACTCGAAACAAACAGGGTCACTTAGCTCTTACACAGCACAGAGCTCTTCGCATTGTCTTCCACGCTAAAATCTCAGGCATGTGATGGTGTGCGTGCACCGTGTGTCAGGGCAGTGATTGGGCCTTACCAGTGTCCAGTGGGAGGGATGAAATAGATGCAGCAGTGAACTCGAGAGTCTGGAATCCTCGTCTTCCTGTTGATGTTGATCTCCTCTTGCAGGTACTGCTCATACTGCTCATTGATGAACCTCATGATGGGCTGCCAGCTGTGCAGGACACACACACACACACACACACACACACACACACACACAGACGGACGTAGTCACACAGGAACAAAAACGCACAGCCAGAATGTCAATATATCACACACAAGGTATGGTCAGACACATTTTGTTGTGTGGAAGACAAGAAGACTGGACTGACCAATTTTCATTGTTGATATGATCTCCAAAGCCTGGGGTGTCAATGACAGTCAGTTTCATCCTCACACCTTTCTCCTCAATCTCTGAACAGAGGGAAAGCCCATGGTAAACCGGAGACCTTTGACCTGTCCTTAGGTCTCCCTAGAGATGGCCTGTGGAATCGTTCCTCGCTGTACTCACCGTGACTGATGGATTTGATCTCCACAGTCTTAGGAATCCTCTCTTCAGCAGAGCCCAGGCCTGTCCGCCGGCTCACCTTGGACTTGAAGAGGGTGTTCATCAGTGTGGACTTGCCTAAGCCACTCTGCCCTGCACGGAACACGAGCAGCAGCTAATGCGCAGGGCACATGGCATGTAAATATAACACGTTACGTTACTGACAATAAGCATTCAACTATCTCTGGGAACAATTAAACGCAGTCCGCAGATTCCTCTTTCCATCGTCAGCTCCGTCATCTGTTACATAGCCACATCATGTTAATTGATGTGTGTGGGTGTGTGTGTGTCTTTATGGCAGTCATATTCCAAACTCATATAACAGACAGCCAATGAGTGTAACATGTCGCACAAAGCACAGATACTTGGATCCACTGCGGTGCAAGCTGAGAAACAATGAGCGGGGTAGGTCATGGCCAAAGGCAGAGCATGACTGGGCAGCCATATGCAGGCTGAAGCAGGGTTTATTGACAGTTAAACTAAGTCAGGTAAACTAAAAGAGTAACCAGGAAGGACTCTAGAAGCTGCTGAACACAACCTTGAAGTGATGAGGATAGTGGGTTTAGGGACGTCGCAAAGTGTGCTTGTAATGGAGTCACTGAAGCAATGCTTCCCAATCCGGTCCTCAGGGGCCCACAGTCGATCCACATTTTTGCTCCCTCCCAGCTCCCAGTAAAATGCGGGCTGTCTGTGGCTCCCTAAGGACCAGATTGGGAAACATGGCTCTAAAACACCAGTACCTTAGAATCACTCACCCACAACCATAATGTTGAGCTCGAAGCCCTGCTTCATGGCTTTCCGCCTCATCTGCTCAAGGATAGCATCGATACCCACGTAACTGAAATCCACACTGGGTTTCTCAGCGCTGGCCGGGGACTGCGCCGGCTTCACTGGCTCCGACATTGTGCTGGCGATGTGGCTGGGGATGACCTCTGACCCTAGTGTCACAGAGACACACATAAGAATGCAGACACAGAGGGAAACATTTACAGTGCAGGGTAATATTTAACTGGTGTTTATTTATTAATGCCAAGAAAAATAAAAAATCCACAGTTCTACCCGATTGACTAATGGTGGCTAATTTAGTGTTATTGAAGGCTGAAGTTGTACTATTCCCTGCTAAGGGAAACATTAAATAATGATTGAGATTTCCTGCATCACCTAACTAGATTCAGAGGTGGAATTTCAGGTTCAGAAAGTAAAAATCCAGACCAGGGTTTTGTTTCAACCAACCAGTTGAGTGTAAAGAGTCACAGTTACAGAGTACTCAACTGATTGGTTGAAACAAAACCCTGGTCTGGATTTTTACTTTCTGAACCTGAAATTTCCACCTCTGTCTACATTGCATCTCCAATCAAAACATTTGCATTCTTTTTGAAGCATTAACTTTATAAAAACATACTGCAACACTCTTCCACCTTGCTGAACTTTCAGAGACACCTCTTAATTGTCCCACATAAATCACTGAAGAATGATTATTACTTAGAGGTCTTGTCTGATGTATTTCAGTACATCACAAGACAAAGCATGTCCTTTTACAAAACAGAACAGCAAACCTGAGCTGATTAACACTTTGCATCGTGTTGAGAAGATTCATTGCGGGCAGTTAGCTGACAACAACAAAACCAACATGTTAACAGACAGATTGAAAGCATCTGTGACAAGTTCCCTTTTGAGAAAAACATCCAGATCTAATCAGCTTCGACTTCTCTTCCAGCCCATTGACTTTAACTAAAAAATCTGTATAGAAAGCAAGCCACAAATATTCCGTAAAATGAAAATCATTTTTTGTTATCTCTGGCTTCTGTGCACCCCCCCGCCTGCCAGGTGCCACCACATCCCGTGCTACATGTATAAGGAGAGAACATGAAATTTGAGGCAAAGGAAAACCCAGCCTTGCAGTAACAGTCGCTCAGGACTTGGAGGTAGGAGACAGGAAGTCGGTTCCCTCAGGTGGAAAGACAGACCTTCGGCCAACAAGTTGAAGCTGTTCTGTTCTGCTGAGAGAGCGAGACAGAACCTGCACTCTGCTCATCAAACAAACCAGCATTTACAGAAGCGCTAAGCAGTCTCATGAACGATCCTCTCAAAGTGCTCATTCCCGACGTACACACATGCGCCAGGCTGGATGCTTCTTCCGACACCACTGCAGGAGAACGTCTTTGCCGAGGTTGGCTGACAGCGCGAGAACGTGCCGGGTCCTACCTAGGTGCCAATGCCTCTGGTGTGAGCGTGCAGCCTGGGCAGTACTTTTGCACGTCCGTGTACAGACCCTGACTGCTGAGCTCCTATGGAGGCAGCCAGCAGAGCTTCCTATAGCCACGCAGAAAGCACCGTCCCTGGGCTGCTGTTAACCACAAGAGCAGCACACACACACACGCACACACGCGTACACACACATACACGCACACAAAGCACATACACAGAGATCAGCGGGCGGGGTTCCTGCTAGCTGTCTAAGAGGCTGCTACGGGCCCCTGCGTGAGACAAACAGACAGACACACACTCACATAAACATGCTCACACACACACTCATTCCTTTATTTTACTGCTCAGCATAAAAGAAAATCTGGGAGATTAAGGAGCCTGAAACCACAGGCATCCTGACTAAACCAAGCGTTTCACTATGAGGGTGTGCTCGTCCTGCACAGGGCCTCTGTGATCCCCACTCTCCCCCTTCTTTTCTGCAAGCAGAATGCAAAGAGATAAAGACAAAGACTGTAAACTTACTCAGCAGTTACGATGCCTCTCCTTACATCCTCAGAGGTTTTCCTAGAATTCTGCTCATGTTATTATAGTCATCATACTCTGAAATTCCCATAAGCCAATACAAATTCTTAAAATCATTTTAGTCCTGCCCTTCAGTGATTTCCAGCCCCACCCTTCATTGGTTTTTAGCCCCACCCTTCTGTAAATTTTAGCCCCACCCTTCAGTGATTTTTAGCCCTTCAGTCATTGACACCACTGTCAACTAAGAATGCTTAAACTATTTGATTAAGTGACGCTTTTATTCAAAGAAACTAGTCTGTACTGCTGAATATTCTACTGGAGTAATTTAAGTCAAGTACCTCACTCAATGAAATTACAGCAAGGACCCTCCCAAGACTCAAACAGATAAACTTTAGTACACAAATCCATACTCTTAACCACTATCCTATGCTATTCCCTATTGCTCACACAAAATTTACTTAATCTCTTTGCACAGACGTTTGTCCTCAGGACAAAGCACATATCCAACGACAATGTACTCAGGAGCAATGGTCACATAAGCGTCCCTCTGCAGGAACTTAGAACCTAACACTGGATCTAAAGAGAGCATCAAAAGGTCCATCCAATCAATGGCCGGACACAGCTTAACTTCATGAGAGAATAAAAAGGATTACTTTCCAAATGAATCTAATTTTATGGTAACACTTTACTTGAGGGGGCACAAGGAACTTAGTAACTCATTTGCTAATAAAGTACAAATCATAAACTAATATAGTTGCTGCATGAAATACATAAATCGTTATGTTTGATTAATGATGAACGAACATGGGATCCGCATGTAACTAACATTTAGTTTGCTACTTAATTAATACATTAAGTAAGTGTGTAATACTACATTATCTGTGCCTCCTGAAGTAAAGTGTTACCGATTTTACTTATTACCAGAACATTGTTTTTTACACTGGCTCATAATGTCTGGCCCATTACTCAGGAAGGAATAACAGTGAACAACAGGAGCCCAGCATTGCTAACGGTCCTCAGTGCAGCGTGCTGTCACATGACCGGCACGTTCACCAGAAAGGCAAGAAAGAAGCCAGGAGGCAAAGGTGCTGTATTCACTGCGCCAGTGATGGTGGCTTCATTCGCACACCGGCGCGGGTTTCGTGGGCTCACAATTCAGCGAGGGGATGTTAGGCGTGCCGGCCAACAGCAGGACAATGATAAACCCCCCCTGCAACCTGTCACCGCCCTACAGGCTGCGACTGATAACTTTTAAACTAATCTTATCTTGATGGGGGGGTGGGGGCAGGCCGATAACTTAATTCTCAAACTACAAAATACACAGATAACCAATACGTTATTGTCAGAGAGTCAGTCCCTTATGAGGTTACCCTCAATCTCTCGATCAGGTTATAGCCAAAGGGAACTCAAGTACAGCCTCAGTCTCAGCAAAACATAGAATCACTGGTAACACTTTACCTGATGGGGCACAAATACTGAGGTAATAACTCAGTTACTATTGAAGTACAAATCATGAACTAATCATCAACAAATATAGTACGTACTTGAGGTAAAAGATGCATCCCGATTCATTAATGATGAACAATCGTGAGATCAGTATTTCAATTGTGTTATTCATTACCTATTCCCTCAGTAGTTCCTGCAGTAGTTCCTGAAGTAGTTCGCAAAGTTTTACAGAATTAAAAGATATAGTAACAAATATAGTAACTGCTTGAGATAAAAGATGCGTCATGATTCATTAATAATGATGAATTAACATGAGAGCAGTATGTAACTAAGACTTAGTTTGTGGTTAATTAATACATAAGTAACAGCATAACGCTACATTATTTCTGCCCCCTCAAGTAAAGTGTTAGTGATTCACTCTTATTCAGCAGTTTCTGCTTT
The DNA here is from genome assembly GCA_011763525.2 of Mormyrus iriodes. Lineage (NCBI taxonomy): Eukaryota > Metazoa > Chordata > Actinopteri > Osteoglossiformes > Mormyridae > Mormyrus > Mormyrus iriodes. The sequence continues at coordinate 1,291,247 of JAAGVU020000044.1, read as the reverse complement.
CAGAACAATGATATTTTTATTTTTCTGTTTAATGAAAACCACGCTTTTGTAAACATAGCTCTAGCCGCCTGATATCCGACTCGCCGAACAGAAACAAACCACAGAACGATTCTTCCGGACAGACTGGTTGACCAGTGACCGACATCCTGGCTGAAGGCGGCATGGAAACAGAGGGCCGCTGTGCTGTTTGGTTTCCACGGCACCTTCGCTAAAGTGGCCCGGCCCACATTTCCCACTAGCTTGTGCCACCTGGTACACAGGCCCCCCCTCCCCCCCCCCCCCCCTTTATGTTCTCATAATAAATTCTTGTGCGCTTGATTTTCCAGGACAACAAGGAGAGTGAGCTCACACACCACTGCATAAATCTGCTGAGGACAGAAGTCAAAACTTTAACTGTGTTCTTACCTTCCTTCACTAGCAGTTGGAAATCATTACCCGCACACCATGACAGTTAAATATCATGCTAGTCAGCTTCTAGAGGTGACTGGTCCCAACAGGATGGAAGGCAACAGACAACCCATTCAAAGCATATCAGTTCAACCGCAGAATCGCTCATCTAGTCTGAAGCACCAACACGTATCTTCAGCTCTGTGCCAAACAAGCTGTAAGTAGGTGAAAAACAGAGAAGGCAGGAAGAAGCTCTTCTTACAAAGTTCATCTCACTTTTTTGTACGTCCTACATGGATGAGAGCGAGCTGGAATACGCTACACTGTATCTCCAAGCAAGAAATTAGAATTTGCTTTAAAACATTATGATAAGTTTGACTCTCGCAAAGCAAAGATGTTGCAGAAAGTAAGCAGTGATTGCCACTGTGTGAGCCCCTGAATTAAGGGTTAACAGCAGGACCCATACGAAATATGGTCCATTCCCACATGTAAACGCACTTCGCTGAGATGCCTCAATGTGTGCCACTGGTTACGTGCTCATGTTCCCTTCTCTCGGTGCCAATTCCAACAACGTCGACACACCAAGCTTCTGCCGATCGCTGAGTGGCACACTCACTAACTGCACCACACACAGGGATGCGAAATCCTCTCAAAGGGCAAAAGGACCAAAGAAACAAAATAACTCAGCAAGATACCCCAGGCCCTGCTGGAAACAGGAATTCGAGGAATTTTGGGGGTGAAAGACTAAGATCAGATCCTGTTTGTTCATGACTTTATTTAATCAGTAAGACATCCCATGTTTCGTCATTCTTTGTCTCATAAGGATTTTCTGAAGAAATGGTCACTGTAGTTTATCGTTATTTTAATTGCGTTGTACCCACTTCTTTATAAAATGGGGAATTCTGGTACTATACTCCAGTCCGTTCACTTATTCTAACTATTTTCAAAGGCACACAGGTGCATTGAGCGCATTGTTGGCTGATTCATCACAGCCCCCCAGAAGTGAAGTTCACAGAAATAGCGAACGTGACAGTGTGGCTAAGCAGGCAGCTCCCGGATGAAAGGTCTGCTTTACACAGTCACCCGAGCTTCCATTTCTCACTCAGAACACATTAGTATTAGTATTAGTACAGAATTACTAATCATACAGACAGATACCTGCAGGTCAGCAATAACATCTCAGTAACCAACAAAATTACTTACTGCCCCAAAGAGGCTGAAAACGCATGATTCACTGCTAGAAGCGACAGCTGTGAATTCAACATGCGGCTGAGTTAAAGTGATACCAAGTCACAGGAAAAACAGCCGAAGAGACACAGATAGAAATACCTAGAATGTTTTGTGTGGTGGCCGCTGTCTTTGTGGGTCAGAGGATTATTAGACACAGCAGGCCCCTCCAACTCGCCCACCACAGACCAGATCTGCCGATTCCTCAGTCCCTGTCTCTGGCAGTTTTAGTAATGAGAAAACATCCCCCGCACGAATATAGGACTCGAAATTCTTTCAGCCGTTCTGTGCCCTGTGGCACTGTAAGATGCTACCTTCCACAGGCCCCCAGGCCACAAAAGACTTTAATGTTTGCCACACAGGTGTGAAAAGCTGCTGTTCTCACTTGTTGTGCAGCATCACTTATGCAGGTGCTGAAAAGCTGCTGTCCTCAGTCTTGGATAGAAACCGACGCGAAGACACCCAGACAGACGGCTTTTAATGTGCATATGGGAGTGGTCTGTCACGTATAGGGACAGGTACCCGTCACTTACTCGTGTCTGTCTGCGGCCCAGAGCGTGCATCACTGAAACGGGCGGGCCCTGCTGCTCACTGAGAAAGCCAGCAGCCTTAACAGAAGACACAGCTCTCAGCACCATATCTTCAACACCTTAAAAAGGTGCTGAAACGTCTGAGGGCAGCAGGCCACAGGAAGCCATTAAAATGAACAACATCAAAAGGAGCGAAAGACAGATGTCATAGAGTCAACATCTCAACTGAAAGCTTGACTGTTCCGCCTATTAAAAATAACCCAGGAATGTACAGTTCATTTTAAACTACGCGAGAAGAGATCTCTAAGGAGAGCTTATCAAAGCAAACGGACGGAATCAACCAAGATGAATTACCTTGGCTAACTTGCCCTGAAGTTTGGTAATGTACTCCAGCCGATCAGAACGCAATGCAAACAATTCCTGGTGCAAGAAGAGGAAGACAGGAGAAAAAGCAGACGGGTCAAATGGCAGGCGGCTCGCAAAACACAACCAGCGCTTGGAGCGAACGTGTCACACGAACACTCCAGGGCCTGCGGTGATCTCACACTTCAGGCAGACAGGGCGAGAAAGGAAGCAAAACATGACAGAGGAAGAAAGTGAAAGACAGGAAGAGAGTGAGAGATAAAGAGACAGGCAAAGACGTACAGACACACGCTCACAATCTCCTTTTCTGACTCACATTCTCCAGCGCTAGGCTGAAATCTCCACAACAAAATTCCCGCATTAAACATGGTGTATGCCTGATCCCTGCAAAATCTGCTTTCTCACCTCTCACAAGCTGAGCACTCCCCTTTCGGGCCAGAGGACACTGGGATGGAGGGAGGGAGTGTCCCCATCAGTGGAGATACTGAAGCCCCTCCCATATCCAATCCCTGTAACTCCACCCACACACGGCTCATGTGACACACACAGCCAATCACGCCACACCCCTCATTCACTTTAAATAAAGGGAGGGCATTGTGGATGAAGCTGCAGACTGTTGTCATATAGAATTACTGTTGTCATGCCTGTCAGCTCCAAGCTCTCTCTCTCTCTCTCTCTCTCTCTCTCACCCACATAGAGTACGCACACACACACACTGCAGTCAGCCCAGGGCAGCTAAGGGCGTCTTCGGAAAATCTCAGGGTCCCCTCAGAGTGACTGAGAAAGACTCGAACTGCACAGTGAGCTCACACAAGCTAAGGCCTGGCTGTGCTCGAGCCCCACAGTATCCAGGCGCTGTTCCCTGAAGCTGTTAGCCTGCTCTGTGGTTAGTCAGTGGATGGGGGGTGTCCAGCGTGGCCCTTTATAGTTGGCCCAGATGTTGGTCAGTGCACATTACAGAGGCCTTCCCACCACTGAAAATAAGACGACATCATCGCAAAGCCCACCGGGGTGCTGGACCACAAAGTTTGCCTGTGGTTTCAGCATGTAAAGCACGCATAGTTGTGCAGCCTGGCTGTGTGGTTCAGGATCACTGCAAATAGCACATCATATCACAGATTAACACTCAATAGCCAGTACCAGTTGAGCACCAGTGACTGTCAGCAGGTTTCTAGTGTCACAGTCTGCCCTCAGCTGACACCCCCTCACATCACACGGCTGAAAAGCCCTCCAAGGAGAGTCTCATGGTTTGAGGAACATGTTCTGAGAAATATCACAAAGCCTGTTTTACTGCCATTAATCAAAGGAGAATTTATGCAACTCATGTTTTCCCTGAAAACCCCCATTATAGCAGGAAGAAGCCATTTTTCTCATAAACTGCTGGTGTGATGCTCGCCAAGAACGAGTGACTCTCACCCTTCTGAAACTGCACTCACTGAAGACAGCCTAGCAATGAGCCTGTGAACAGAACTGTAAGTAATTAACTGCATTTATGGGCATATTCTCTAAACAAGAACGATGCCTGTGTGTGTCTGGACCCAATTTATCAGTATTTATTTATTTATTTCCCTCTCGTGCATCCGCGCAGCACTGTCGCCAAGAACGAATAATGCCTCCAGAATGAACTCGATCTAACAGGCGACTGGAATCAAACCAGTACAGATCCTCCCCCAAGAGAGTCCTCCGATTGAACGAGGGAATTGAGATTGATTGTGGAAACATTTGGAGCGTTCCGGGTATGGTATAAATTACTGAAGGCCCCCCAAAGTCTCTTACTCACACATTTCTCCGAAAATCTCTCATCCGCTAAAATCGGGCTGAAGACTGAGCTCAGTGCATGACTCCTAAGTACCCAGACTGAAGACCTGAAAGCCTAAACTCTCATTTCTGTGCTTTAGTTGCGCAGTGGACCTGACATGAACAGGATGAACTATGAGGCCTCCATCACAAGCCTCCTCCAACAAACAAGCCGTGGTAACTGAGGGCTAAGAATAATGCATTGGGGATTTTTAGTGGGGTTTTAAAATATTTTCCATGTTGTTTTGTGTCTGTTCCCTAATTTTTTTCATTGACATGCCAGTAAAAACTAAATTCTGCGTTTGAAATTCAGTCTTCTTGGCACCCTGGCAGAGTTTGCGGTCTGAAAGGCAAAAGCGTTGGTTTTAGCCCAAAGGTCTTTTTGTTTCTTTTGGTGACTGAATTGTTCCTGCCTGTTAAAGAACATTAAGGCTAGAAGCCGTCCCAGCTGTGTGGCTCTGCGTTCCTCCAGCGAGCCTCGGGACACCAGCAAGGGTCACGCTGGTTTCTTTTGTGATCCGAAACGATGCAGCCTACGCAGACCTTCTATTCCTCTCCAGCAGCCACAGCGACATAAGCACCCTCCTGTAGCTCCGCCCCCTACCGCTCATTCTTTTCCCTCCTTCCAGAGGACAACATGCATACTTATGACAGGGGGCTGGGTGGAAAACATTTGCAGGCAAAAAAAGAGGGATGGAGAACAATGGAAAGAATGATAGACGTTCTCAATAACAATAAAGTCAAATAACAGCTGCCAGTCAGGTTTGAAGTTGTTTTTGGCTCCAGGTTTTTCTTGAATTAAGTATCGGGAAGATAACTCATTAAAGCAGGGAAAACTTAAGATTGGCCGCCCTGGAACACTATAATCCACTGGGAACTGTGGAGGATGGGAAGCAATCGCCCAAACTGTACACCAACAGAACACGACAATGAGCAATGTTCTACTACACATTCCAGTAGACGTTTCCATCCAAACCAGCGTGCTAAAGCTACGTTCACATTACAAGCCTCATTGCTCAATTCCGATTTTTTGCTCAGATCGGACTAGCCTCTCTTGACAATTCACGCTCATAATTACTAGTGACCGGTATCTAACTGTAACGTGAACACATCTGTGCTCGGTTCGCAGGTGCACCTTGATACGTTTTTGCACGAGTCACCCGTGTCACCAACAACAGAAAACGCTCAGCGCGTGTGTATAGGCGTGTGTATGTCACATGGCCAAGGATCGCATACGTATCTGATGTAGGATCACATACGAGAGGGACTCAAATCTGATTTGTAAAGATGGGATTTCTGTGTTCACACAGGGCTGAAAATATCAGATCTGTGTTGCATTCAGGCAAAAATCAGTCACTTCAGTCGGGTAATGTGAACGTAGCCTCATTTTAAGCAGTTTCACAAAGGGTTTAAGCAGATATCACAGAAATAGTGCCAGCTGCTATGAGGAGCAAGGTACTATATTTTTGATTGTTGCTTTTTGACACATTTGTTCTGAAAACAGCCGATAAGAGCACAACACAGGAAGTACAGATCCTTAACTACTGCAGCCTCTAGTGGCCTCGGGCAGGACACAGTCAACCTGAGGAGACCCTAAAACACACAGGAGACTCTTACCTGGTCATATAAAAACAGAAGATACACTCTTAGCTATTTGACATTGCCTAACTGCGGCATAAATACCTATCCGCCAATGCATATGTGACTGACAGGAGAATTAATGGCTGTAATTGAAGATAGAAGCTATTAGTCACACTTGGGACAGTGTTTGATGGCCCCGAGAACGCTGGTGAATGGTCCCTGAGGGAGCTGCAAATCTGTCACGTTGCATTTGTCATGGAAGCAGAGGGTCAGGAGGAGGGCTGACTCTGGGAAGGCAGGAAACACTCCCTCGGCACGTGGTTAAAAATAACAGGGGGTGCAGCAGTCAGGGCTCTTATGCGGTCGTCGTGACAACCTGTGCATCACTTTGCTCAAAGGTATCTGCTAAATAACGATAAACACAAACAGCAATAAAAACATACTAAACACATTAATATGTTTGATATTATCACTGTGACACATTATGCCAAAGACACGGTTTTTGTGCAGTGCTTGTGTTGCTGTATGGTGATGTATGCTGGGTAAAGGCCTTAATCAGTTCTTCACTTATTTCCTGCACTTGCTTGTGACAAGACATAGAATATCTGTATAACAATGACTCCTACTGGTCATTGCTAAAGATGCAATGGATCAAGACCGTTTTACCCTAAGCCTAAGGAGTCAGAAGGGAGTATATCCCTGCAGAGATGTTAAACTCTAAAGTCGCCCTGGGTGGTGGTCTTGGGGTAGAACTTGGGACTCTACGACTTGGTCTTCCTCTCACTTGAATGAATCACTGTGCAATTTTGACATTTATGGAGACACTGTGCTGTAGACTCCCTGTCCAATGGCTCTCAGTCCCCTTCCCTTATATGGCTCTCTCTGACCTGACACATTACACATGTCCTTTTCTTCTCTTGTCAGTAGAGTATAACGTTTGTGAACATGACACATCTCAAGCCAGACAGAAAAGGCAGCTCACTGAAGACTGCTGAGCTAACACAAATGCTGAAGCAGATCTAGTATAAATCGACTCAGGTCCTGTTATATACTTTGGACTGGCGGAGACAATGAAGTAGGCTTCACCTTCCTTAACGGATAAAGAGTGTACATTCTTCAGGATTTCTGCAAGACCAAAACAGTGGGATCCGTATCCACTGTCTTACGACACAGCGACGCTTCAGGCCACAATGACACTTGACACAGCAGCAGGGACATCCTGTCTGTCTGATCCCTCACAGAAGGTTAGAACTTCATTTCTGTCCAGGACCAGGATGAAAAGGTACCACTGAGAATCTCCTCATAGCAATCAGAGAGTTATTCTCTGTCAGACTCAACCCCAGTTAACACACCTTTTCACCATTTTTGTTATATTTCGTTTTACATTTTAAATGTTTGTTTGACTTATAATTTCAGGTATTTGTTTAAGTTTAGGATTGTAACAGGAACAAAAGCTTCCTCTATAATGCAGCCCAAAACCCCACATAACTGGACATGTTCATAATAACATGCATGACTTTCCACTGCCTCAATGCTCAGTATTACTCCAAGTAACAAGGAGTCAACAGAGCCACAGCAGAATGGAGGATGATGGGGGCTGGGCCTGTCTTGGGGCTCTGGCTACCGGTTGCAGTGGGACAGGGGTGTTGGCAGGTGGACAGTCAGACCAAATGCAAGCAGCACTCCGTGGGGATTAACGGAGTGTGTGCACATACACACAAGCAAACACAAACACACACAGACACTCGAACAAATCTCTGTGAATTACAAGACAATAATGATGAACAAAATGACACCGAATGAACCACTTGCTGTATTTTTTGACCTCACTAGATGGTGCTCTTGGTTTGAGTTTAGGCATGATTTGTGTCCTTTATAAAACAGAGAGCACCATCTAGTGGGGTCAAAAAATACAACAAGTGGTTCATTCGGTGTCATTTTGTCCGTCGCTGCAACAGAGCCAATGAGCTACAAGAATATATATTATAGGACAATAACCAAGTCAGTAGGTCTGGAAAAGACAAGTGGGAGGCTACATACATCATATATCATGTTACAATTTCATCACGACACACAATACCCTGTGTGGGAGAAAGACCAAGCACCTCGAGGCAGGTCACACTCAATCTGGCAAAGAGAGTCACATAGCTCTCTCAGAAACATAGCATTGTGGGAAGGGCTGTCTCAGAAGCATGGCATTGTGTGAAGGGCTCTCTCAGAAACATAGCATTGTGGGAAGGGCTGTCTCAGAAACATGGCATTGCGTGAAGGGCTCTCTCAGAAGCATGGCATTGTGGGAAGGGCTCTCTCAGAACCATGGCATTATGGGAAGGGCTCTCTCAGAACCATGGCATTGTGTGAAGGGCTCTCTCAGAAGCATGGCATTGTGGGAAGGGCTCTCTCAGAAGCATGGCTATCCTGGAATCCAAACATATAAATGACACATCTCCTGGGTGTGACTGACGTTACCTGTTTAAAGGAATGCTGGAGGTGCATGGCAATAGAATATTGTCTTTGTTTTTAAAAAACAATGAAACACCGAATTTGACTTTAAATTCTCTTTCAAACTGCATTAAATAATAATTTGAAATCTGTTAATTCAGAGGAAAACATAAACATTTATTCACTCTAAAATAGTGAAAAATCGGTGAGTGTCCGATGCTTAGCTACATTTTTTTTATCCTTGTATTTTTCATCCTTTTATACAGATGTTTTTTTTTTACCGGAGTGGCTTAGGTTAAGTAGCTCACCCCAGGGTGACCGCCGGGTTACGGCTCCGTGTTCTAGCAGCATGCTATCTGCCGTGGGCTGAGAAGGGGAGGCCAGGGTCCAAACAGGAAATGAAGCAGGCCGTTTGGTTTACATGGGCAGGACGGCGAGCTTTATTTAATTAAAGGGGTCTCCAGTGCAGCCAGCATGCTGACACTCACACGCTGCCTCTCAAGCTGTGCGGCCGAACCTGTGGGCTCCATCCTCCTTCTGCAGGGGGGGCTGACATCACACACACATGCACCTAGGGTTATAGACTGCACGCTGAGACGTGACACTGCGGTTAACATCGTATAGCCTTTCAAACAAACCCTGAGAAAAATTCCTTATGAGTACTTAGCTAACGGCTGAACCTATAGTGCTAGCTAGATATCAGAATGCGATTCCAGCCGCACTCCTTGGGACATAAGCCCGACCCGTGAGATCCGGAAAGAGCGAGGGTGAGCCACTGCACTCTGTCCTTCACTTGTACTCCAGCCCAGCTTATACTTAGATTTTGACAAAAATGGGAGAAAATGCAAAATCGCATATTTTGAGAAAATCAAAGTCTCACGGCCCGTGAAACGAGCGGTATTAATAATTAGCGGAATCTTCTGTGACAGCATGGCTTCCTGTGGAAATGGCCCTGTTACTCTCATCACTGCTGCCAACGTACAAACTCTTCGGCTGGCCTTGGGCACCAGTCGCATTTTGCATTTCAAATTCAGAAATGTCTGTGGTCCGGCAGCGATCTGGGCTGTGGGAGAGTTCAGTGGGAGTTTAATACGAGCCATTGCCCTGCAGGGCATTCTTCACAAACAAATGTGCCTCATACCAGACATGCAAAGCGTAACACTGTGCTTCGACCCACGTGGGATGTTCTAGTGTACCAGGCGCAGTAACTTACTGTCAGGACTCCTGGTGCATGCCTCGGGGATAGAGGACTGCATCTTGGATTCACTTAGTGTGGGGGAACTGTTCTCTATCCTGGGAATGCCTGGCAACTCTGGGCCTTTGGCTAGGGGAGTATCCGGAAGCTTCTGTGGCGACTCCACTGGGCTCGGTGTCTCTGCTCTCCTCTGGGAGGCCTCGGGTAGGCGGGAGGTGCTGTGGCTGATGGGTTCGCCCCGCCTGTTTGCCTGATCTGTGCCCCTGGCGACTCCGGATGTCTCCGGCCTCCGTAAACCAAAGCGGGATGCCACAGAGCCAGCAGCACCGTCCACAGCCTTGGAGGAGAGGTCAATGGAGAGCTCCGCACGCCGGGAGGACCCTGATGGCTGCAGGCCAGGCTTTGCCATACGAGGGGCCGCCGTCCTGCGAGCCTGAGGCAGTGCACATGCTTCAGTCTCCTCAGTCTCAAACGACCTCTTCAGAGCTGGAGGACAAAAGGTCAGATAAAAGCGACAGTCACAATCACAAAACACAAATGGATTTATTTACTAGGGTAAACACATTTTTAGTGAAAAGTGTGAACTGCAACTGGGAATGTTTACCCCACTTGAATAGTTAATGTCCTTATATAAACTGAGTATTTAAAAATATAGAGGCAATACAAAAACAGGACGTCCTCAATTAGTGCAAATCACACATCAGAAATGTTTCCTTACTGTAATGCATACTAGTAATGGGAGGGCAGTAATGAATGCGTAGCTACACTCACACTCGCTTCTACTTAAATCTTCCTCTTTTATCCTCTCCTTCCAAGAAATACATTTACCAATTAATTTATTTTTTTGTGAATTTTTATGGAGCAGTTGAACTGGAACATATGTTAGCATACATAGCAGCTAGAAAACATCCCAGTTCAAATTAAATGCGAATCTGCAGAGCTACACTTTAGTCGAATGTGTAAACAGAAAATAGGAAAGTGCATCACTCCGTGAAACAGATTTTCTAAAATGGTAATTGATCCGTGCTAACACACGGCACTTTGTGGCGACAGGCTTTTTTAAGGTAATCCCCGCCCCGTCGTAAACAAGTGAGAACAGCAACTCTGTTTCTCACTCTTTGGTCTCTGATAACAAGACACAAAGCTCTTTTCTCTTCCGTTTGGCAAGTTTTCAGGTATCAGTGGCTGTACATGCTTCTACTGGCCCCCATGTCACCTGGCTGACGGCAGGTCCTGATCTCCCCAGAGGAGCTGGTGGGCTTAATGTTAACCCGGGCCGAGAGCTGACTACGGAGTCTGGACAGCTATTGGAATAGCCATTCTCCTGGTGGTCTGGATTTGCTGCATGAGCTGAGAGGACTTCACGGTCTGGTTTTCACTTTCGGATATTTTAATATAGGAGCTAAAACATGTGTTCTAAAATTTCTCTAATGACACTTTCCTTTAAGGTAAGGTTGCTACAAACAGGTTGCTGTTACACCACAATGCAGTGCAGGGTGTTACATTAAAGCCTGCTGTAAGGTGTTACACCATAATGCAGTGCAGGGGGTTACATTAAAGCCTGCTGTAAGGTGTTACACCACAATGCAGTGCAGGGCGTTACATTAAAGCCTGCTGTAAGGTGT